>PVJX010018007.1:0-37313 GCA_004027295.1 Dolichotis patagonum
TGGGAGGGAAAGGTGGAAACTACTGTCAATTTCTTGTTGTCTTATCTTGAACTCTTGCATTGTTTACACAATTTTGTTAGGTTTGGCTTTGTTCTGTCTTGTTTTGTTAGATTCCATGCTGTCAGATGGTAGGAGCAGCTATTTTGAATATAATGGGATATATTATGGTAATCATGGTTTCCTATTATATTGCTTTGAAGTCTTATAATGCTTTCATTCATTTGTTTAATTGGTTTTATTGTTTTGTTTGATTTTATTATGTGTAATGGTATGAATAGCTATTTTGAAGAAAACAAGACATTATGGTAGCCATTGCTGATTTACTATCATCTTGAAGTCCTACCATGCTTTTGTTCTTCTGTTTTGATTGGTTCTATCCTGTTGTGGTTTATTTGATTTTATTATGTGTGATGGTATAGACAAATTTTGTGAGGAAAATGAGGCATTATAGTAGCCATTGTTCATTTCCTGTTATTTGGTTTTGAAATCCTGTAATGCTTTCATTCTTTTGAATGGTTTTATACTATATTGTTATGTTTGACACTAATGTGTGTGAAGGTATGCTCAACTATTTCGAAGAAAAGAGACATTATGGTAGCTACTGTTGATGTCCAGTTGTCTTTTTGTGAGGTGCTGTGTTGCCTGCATTGTTCTGTTCTGATTTGCTTTGTTCTCTTCTCTTTTGTTTTATTCTCTTTAAAATTAAAAATTAAAAAATATATATAAACTAGTAAAGAAAAACTAATCGGTGAATTAAATAGAAAAACCAAGCAAATAAAAAGTACAAAATAACACAATAGAAATAAGTGAGAGTATACTAGAAAAAACAATAAACATAAATTAATTACATATTCCAGTTAGAATATAAAGACTGTCTCCAGGGCCAGGGACATAGTCTAGTGGTATAAAGCTGGCTTCCAATATTTGAGGCCCTGTGCTCAATCCCCAGAACTAAAAAATACTGTCTCAACTGGATGTTTTTAATTTTAGAAATGAAGTAGGCAAAAAGTTAGCAAGAAGATAAAACATCTTGACAGATAACAATCCTGACCTAACACATCTGTAATCCCAGTACTGGAGAGGCTGAAGCAGGAGGATTGCCTCAAGTTTGAGGCCGGACTGAGCTGCATAGTGAGTTCAAGGTCAGACTGGATTATAAAGCGAGACTCTGTCTCAAAAAGAAAAAAATGTATTGTCTCAAGACTATATTTCTTAAAATTTAGGTGTATCATGTTTAGAAGATATATCTAAGACAAGAAAAAGATAATACAGATACCACTCACTGAAAGTTGACAGAGTGCCAGGCATGGTGGCACATGCCTATAATGCCAGCACTCTGGGAGGATGAAGCAAGAAGAATTCAAACTCATATCCAACCTGGGAAATCTAATGACTTAGACTCTATCTCAAAATTTAAAAATCGAAAAGACTAGAAATGTAGTTCAGTATGAAGGCTCTGGGTTCAATCCCCTGTACCAATAAAAAAGTTGACATATTAATATAACAGATTTTGAGAACAGCATTCCAAAAATAAAAGTTATTCTACAATGATGAAAGGTAACAATTAAGCAAGATGTAACAGTTCTGAGTTTGCAAGTATCTAATGAACTCTCACATATTTAAAGCAAGTATTATCAGAATTACAAAGAAAAATTCATAAACCGGAATTCATGGTAAGGGATTTAAACCACCTATTTTAATTTTAGAAATGAAGTAGGCAAAAAGTTAGCAAGAAGATAAAACATCTTGACAGATAACAATCCTGACCTAATACACATATATAGAATACATGCCTAACACCTCTAGAATATATATTATTTCCAAGCACACAAAGAACAGTCACTAAAATGGCAATAGAACAAGTCATAATGCGAAAGTCAACAAAATCAAAGGACAAGTACTATACTTACATATTCTTTGACTCAATTCAATTACATTAGCTATCAAAATCAACAAATAAACCCTATTTGAAAATTCAGAATGGTTCTTCTAAATAGTTTGGATGAAAGAAAACAAAATAACATTATCTAGTAAGTATAATATTTAAACAAAACAGTCCAGAATCCATTGTGCTAAGCATTCCTTTCAAAAAAGTCAATAAAAATCAACCCAAAGTAGTACAGAAATAATAGGCATAAAAAAAAATGAAATGTAAAGGGAAAAATGTTAGTGTCAAAACTTAGTTCTTTAAAGAATAAAATTGACCAACCTCTAATAAAAACAGATAAAGAAAGAAGAATGAAAGCACATACAATGCAAATTAGAAAACTTATTTCACAAATCACTTTATGAGAAGAAATTTTGACACATGAACAATTATCTAAAAAATGAACAGAATCAAGAAATGGAAAGCCTTAATACTTTCATTAGCATTTTAAAAAACCGTATCAGTAGTTAAAATAGCATATGTATATCATTTTACAGGTCCATTTAACCAGTCAAGAAAGATAATATTAAACCAACAATCTAAAATACAAAACCTGGCCATATTCCTCGAATCATTTTATTATAGTGCATAATCTTAATGCCAAAATTTGACAGGAAAAGACTCACGAAGGAAATTTATAGGTCAAGCTCATATAAGAACACAGAGATAAGGCTGGGGATTTAGCTCAGTGGCATAAGCACCTGCCTTGCAAGCCCATGGTAGTGAGTCTGATCCCCAGTACCAAAAAACAAACAAACAAACAAACAAAATACAGAGATAAAACAATGAAATTCTTGAGTGACATTATGACATGTCTTTTAACATATTTTACCATTTCTGAAACCAGAATGCATCCTAACAATCTATGGCATCTTATAATTATCAATTTAAAAAAAAAAAATTCATAAAGTGCAAATTACAAAAAGTTCCAAACCTAGCGAATAAAATTAAAAATAATTCATGAACAATTTAGATTTACCCCAGGAATTCAAGGCTGGCTTAACATTTGAACATTAATTCATTTTTAATATTACTTGTATATTTTATGAAAAAAATTGGTTTGATGATCTCAAAAGAAAAAATAAAAGTTTCTGATAAAATTCAACGAATATTTAAAAAACAAAACAAACAAACAAACAAAAAACCTTAGCATGCTAGTGGCATTCGGGAATTTACCTAAACATGATAAAGGGTATCAATAAAGCACTTACTTACATTAAAGCACTACCTATGGGTTTAAAACAAAACAAAAATGTTCATTATTTTTTGCCTTATTCAATACTGTACTCGAAATCCAAGCTAGTACTATACAACAGGAAAAACAAAGGATTAAGGATAAGTTAGGAATAATAAAAGTGTCATTATTTGTAAACAATACCACTGCTTTGGTATAAATAATCTAGATGATTTTCTCTACCAAACGTCAAGGTGTAGCCAGGGATTTAGCTCAGAAGTACAAGCCCCTGCCCGTCCAGTGTGAGGTTGTGTATTTGACCTCCAGTACAAAAAAAAAAAAAAAAAAAATCAAGGTGTGTTACAAAACCATAATACCTGAGGCAATGTGATATTGAGAAAACAACTAAATAACTACAGTAAAGGAACTAAAGAGCAACACAGAAAGGAGGTCAATAAACAAAACTAGATATTTAATATACAAAAATTAATGTTAAAGAGGTATCATTGCTGCTAAGTGGAAAAGGCTGAACATTTAAATTTATGTTGTAACAAGTGGGCCCTAGGGGGAAAAAAGTGAAAGTGGTCTTGTCCTGCCCCATGTACTCAAAAACTCTCTCTTCCTTCTTTGCAATGCTAAAAACTGACTCAGGGCCTCATGCATGTTAGGCAAGCACTGCACCACTGATCTGTATCCTCCAGTCTTTCTGCTGAGATCTTTTCTTAGAATTTTTAAATTACTTTGGGAAGAACTCATCTTTACCTTCATTTCGGAGTTTGTTAAAGCATTAGTGCTCATCATTATTTGATAACAGATAAATTAGCAGGAGTTCTTTATTTCAGCTACTTTGCTGAATTTTTCTAACTGTTCTAAAAATAGTTCCATGGAGTATTCAAGAACAGGACCACCTCACTTGCCAATAAAGACAACTGACTTCTTCCTTTCTTCTATTCCTTTTATTTCTTGCCTAATTGCTCCGGGTAACATTTCAAGTACTATATGAACAGGAGTGATGAGGGTTATCTTATTTCCTTATTTAGAGGAAATGCTTTCAGTTTTTCCCCATTAAGTGTGATACTGGAAATCTTTGTTTAGTATTCCAATTCACACACATGCCTCCCCATTTATTTAGGTATTCCTTGATTTCTTATATCACCATTTCAGAGCTTTCAGAATATAGCTTCTATATATGTTTGTTCAGTTTTATACCTAAGTATTTCATTATCTACATCTATTGGCTTAATTTTTGTTTCCAATTATCCACTGATAATTTTTACAAGTACTGTTTTATGTCATACTTCAAAGAGATGTGTTCCATCAATATGAGATGTCATTATACTCTTTCTTCCACAGAGTATATACAATATGAAAAAGGGGGAAGAGAAAAACACAGTAGAAAAAGCTGATAGACACTACCTTAACCAAGTTAAGATCAATATGAACAGTTAAGTCTTGCAGAAGCACTTGGAATAACAGTAGTAGGGGACAAGGGGCCAATGATATTATTAAACCAGCTTAAAATATGACAAAGGCCAGAGATGTAGCTCTGTGAAGCCCTGGTGTTCAATTCTTGAAAAAGTAGGAAAGGACCAAGCACAAACAAACAAAAAAGCCAACAACATGCTGAGTAAGTCAGCTCTGCACTCTGCTATACAAGTTGGAGGTTACACATAATACAGAATGGACAGAATCTGCAGCTGATACAAAAGAGCAAATGACTATAGAGACAGGCCTCTCACAAAGGCATGAATTGTAACCTACTCCAGCAAAAGGTGAAGAGTATATACATTGCTAAACTAGTGACAAAGTGAGTATCTGCACAGTACTTGGAAACAACACTGGATGGACTGGTACAAATTGATTCATCTAACCTGTATATTATCAAGCCTTAGAAATGATGGCTATGGGCCGGGGGTTTAGCTCAGCGGCATAAGTGCTTGCTTGGCAAACGCGAGGTCATGAGTTCGATCCCCGGCACCAAAAAATAAATTCAATTCAATTCAATTCAATTCAATAAAGGTCTTGATGATACAACCAAAAAAAAAGAAATGATGGCTATGCAGCTTCTTGGAACCAACAGAGAAGAAACATATCATCTTGTGAGGCAGACTATTCATTCTCCAGTAACTGAAAGAATTAGGTTATGGCTCATTGTAATTGTCCTCTGGCCTCATGGCTCTTCCATTCACATGATAACTTTCAAACGTTTAAAGATCATTTTAAGTAGTTGATCTCCAGGACAATTCTAGTTATACCCATCATCCCAGCATAGTTACTAGTTATTGATTATTCATTTCCACTCACTTCCACTTTCTGTTAGTCCTAGAATGGACAATAAAATACATGATAGTTACCAGATATATTCCCATACTCACACTGAATTATTCTTCATTAGACTGAAGATTCACTTTGTCACCAATTCCTCCTGTGACATAACTTCCACTCAGATCACCATTCCCTAGCCCCTTAGCTCTGAGTTCAAGGTAACTGACAACACTAAACCCAACACAATATTCCAGATATAGCATCACAGGAAAAGCACAATTTAGTCTTCAAATCATATTAGATCACTTTAGTACTCTTGGAAATCAGGTCACATTGTTCATCTATGTTGAGCCCAAATTCTAATTCAGGCATTTAAATCCTTTCCCCTTACACTGCTTCTAGGTAGTCTTCTACTTAGATAACAAACAGATTCCTCAATTTCAGTATACGTGCTGCTCAAGCAAGCACAAGGTCACTCGATTAACAGTAACTAAAAGATCAGCCCACATTTTGCCATGTTCTTCATAAGAATGCTATAAAATATCTTGTTCAAGGCTGCTATGTCTATTCCATGAAATCATTTTGGAGCATGTTATTTTTGAAGTGATATCTAGATGTCGATGTGAAAATATCCTGAAAACAATTAGAAAATAAAGACAGATGTACATTTATTCATTCACTCACCTATTCTTTTAATAAATATAGCTCCTCCAATGTGCCAAGCAATAGAGTTTTATATGTTCTGAAGGTATCTTCTCATAGACTGGCTGTTAACTGCAAGGTTAAAAATTACTATGTAGTATTCTGGCCGGGGTATGTGACCTGAAATGTAATCACTAGGCAGTACTAGACAAACTCTAATTGAAGAACATGCTATAAAATAACCTATACTCTTCGTTATTAGAGAAGAGGAAGTGGATCAGCATGAGGTGTGAGGGGAGGGAAAGGTAACAGAAAGAGAATGTATGATCAAAGTATGCCACAGATATCTATGAAAATGTCACAATGAACTTCATTATTAGGTATAATTAATATGTACTAATTTTTTTAAATGTCATGAAAGATAAAGACTGTGTATACTCCAAATTAAAGGAAACTACAGATACTTAAAGCTGGGAGAAAGCTAGAGAAGGAAACAGTTTTGGTCTTAAACCTACAGGATACAGAATATGGGAAAGAGGGATGGAATTACAGCTGGAGAAAATGGGGTGCCTAAAACACAAATGAGTACATGTTCCACAGACACTGAGAACACTGTCCAGAGAAATGTGGTAACACACTCACAAAGGAGTCCAAAGTAAAGTGAGCATGGTAATCACATACCTACTTGTGTCACTCAAGAGATTACCTACTTCAACCTACTAAATTTAAAGATAACTTTAACAGTAATAAATAACAGAAACACTAAATACATATAGACAATCACATACCTAATTCAAAATATCCTGGAGCATAATAAATAATAAAGAATTTTCATACAGCATTGTTTCTTTCTTATAATTCTTTATCCATTCTCACAAAAATCAACTGGTATATGCATATATAAACGATAGGAAGACTTTCCAAATCACAGTCTTCACATCTACTCAATCAATATAAGTGAACTGATTTTTTGACCTGAAAATTTAACATTCAAATCCTCAGAATTTCTAAAGAAAAACCTGCTTCTGTTTCAACTACAACAGCTCCTTTGCTAGTCCCTAGAAACCTCTAGTTCTATCCACCATAAAAAAAGACAACACTGGACAGAAAGAATATCATCTCTCAAGCAATATTCTGAGGCAAGTACTGGATATCTGAGGAACCACATGATGTTTGCTAAGATAGAAAGAGCCAGAATAGCACTGCACCTGATAACCTTTCTCTGCCATAACAGGATCTCAGAGGACTGAACTTTGGAAGGATCCCTTGCAATAAGACTTTCCTACTGACTATGAAATCCCAGCAGAACAATGATATAATCACTAACCAATAATCCATTCATTTATCTGAGTATCTGAGTGAGGATAATATTGGTTTTTTAGCTACTTTAAGAATAATGAAAATCAAGTAGGCAAATCTCAAATTTGATAATTTAATTTTTGCAAAAGTGAAAACCAAAGAAGGAAGGCATAAAGACAAAAAGCAAAAAATATTGACTTGGTAAAACAGTTATTACCAATAAATCAAACAGCCGGCTACTTTAAGAAAAAAATACCCAAATAATTGAGCAATTATATAACTAGACTAGACAGAAGAAGAAAAAAAAGGAAAATGTATAAATGCACTAAGTAATAAATAAGAACAGGAAAACAACTGCAGATAGAAAGGAAAACAACAGTTACGCAAGAACAATCTTTCCCACCCACCAAAACAAAGCACAGTATCAAATAAATTATAAATGTAAATTCTACTAATTACAAAGAACACACAATTCCCAAAATGGCTGAACTATTCAGCCTCTAGTACCAACCCTCTGGCCTCCTGATACAGACCTGTACGGGGAACAGGACACTGAGCTCCAGGACTTCAACTGGATCCTTTGCATCTCTGATGCAGAGATACCTTTTGCACTCTTCCATGCCTGACTCTGGGTAGCTGTTACAAGCCAATCTTGTAAATTCTAAAATATTTGTATATCTTGCATTAAATCTGTTTCTGTAGTAGGTACTGATTGATGCAGAAGCAAATGTTTAACCTGGTTTACTTTGTAGCACTTGCGCTCCTTTGTGTGTACTACTATGAACAGCAAAGAAAGTTCTTATTGCCCCACGTCCTCTTCACACCTTGAATCATCAGCCTCATTAACTTCAGTTACTGATGGAAATGTAATCTTATTTCACTGGAGTTTTACTTTGCATTTCCCCTACTACTAATGAAATTTAGATCTTTCCATACACTCCACTGATCACTGTACCGAGAACTGGCTGTTATTTTTACCTCATTTTTCTGTCTTCTCATTTACACAGATCTCTACTAATATTCAGGATAGTAATTTTTACTGGTTATATGCAAATATTATATCTTTTTTTTCTTTTTTCTTTTTTTCTTTTTTTTAGTACTCGAGATTTGCATTAGTCAGCTTTTCAGTTACAGAGTCACAATACCTGACAACCATTACTTAAAAGGCAAAAGGTTTAATTTAGCTCAGTTTCAGGACACTCAGTACACAGTCAGTTGGCTCCTAGGCAGAAGAAACTCATGGTGGAAAGGCAAAGAAAAGCAAACCTGCTTAGTCCATGGCAGCCAGGAAATACAGCAGAGGACCTGTGCCAGGTTTACATAGCTCAGTTTGGAAGTTCAGTGGCCTAGCACCAGCATCAGTTCAACTCTAGTGAGGCCCTCAAGGGGGATGTAATCACAACGGCAAAAGCATGTAGGAGTGAGAGATCATACACACAGGCAGCAAGCCACTGAACAACACAGGGACTAGGCTCAGGTTTTCACAATACTTCACTCGACTAAGAACTAAAGGGTCCCACAAAAACCATCTTAATCTCTTCTGAGGGCAGAACCCCCATGACCTAAGGACCTCCCACTACATGCACTTTGGGTGGCTGGGGGGGATAGGGTCTTGCTGTGTAGTTCAGGCTGTTCTTGAATTCATTACATAGCCAAGGCTGGCCTCAAATTCACAGCAATCCTCCTGCCCTGAGACTTGGGATTATAGGTATTCATCACCACATCCGGTTTATACACATCTCTTGAAGGCCCCAATGTTACAGGCAGCTGAGGTAGTTAGAAATATTACAGGCAATCAGACCAGGCTAGGCCCTCAACTAAACTGGCACAGAGGACCAGATATCTGATGACCTTAGAGGAGACACACACCTCTGGCTGTAGGCCAGATCTCAAAACAGAAGGTAAAACAAATGCAACCACACCCTTAAGTATAAACTTTAGGGATTAAGTATGGATCACTTTAAGAAACCAGGAGTCACCATCCCAGCCCTCTACAGGAAGAGTCACTGATTCATAAAGAATGCTCACTTGCTACCTGACTGGTTTCTCCATTTGTCCCTGATTTGGTCAATTTCTCTTGAACAATTAAACTTATTGGTTGACCATAGCTCTGTCCCACCTCACGCCCATCTACCTCCCAAGTTCCCAGTTTTTCCCCACTTCAGGCTTACCTCATCTCATGGTTTTACTCTATAAAAATCCCAAGAAAATACAGAACCTTTGGCAACCCATTAGGGACTCTTCTGTCTCTCTCTGACAGAAGCTTTCATTCTCTCAATAAATATTTCTGCTCTTAGCCTCCCTTGTTCCTAAAATTCATTCTTCGAGTTTAGAGAACACGAACTCGTACAGGACATATAGTAGGTCAGGAGTTAAGTTCCCCTTTATCACCAACACACCTTGATACTGCCACAGCAGCAACACCAAGACTCCAACACATGAACTCCCAAAACTAAACCATATCCCAATCATACCAATGTCTAATCATTTTTTACAACATCTACATGTATTACCTATTCAAAAATAGGAGATAAACCAGGTATAGTGATGCACACCTATAATTCCAGCCCTCGGGGGGCTGAGGCAAGAGGATTGCCATGAGTTTAAAACCAGACTGAACTACATAGTAAGACCCTGGCTCAAATAAACAAACAACCAAACAAAATAGGAGATAATTTTAAAGTCTACTTAAAGGGGAAAAATGTTGATTAAGTTTGTTATTGCTAGAATAATGCAGCATCTTCTGTATTTTAGGAGGACAGAAAAAGGAACAATTCATTTTGTCCTTAAAGACTGAAGACCATGCACAGTCCAAGAAAAATAATGTAAGCAGTTTTTTATATCAATGAATCAAAAATCAAGTGAAATTTTGGAAGCTAGCACTAAAGGTGAGCATATTTACTTCAAGATATTGTAGTAAAAATTGAAAGAGATAATACATGTGAATACCTAGAAAAGTGCCTGATTCATAGTAAGCACTCTATAAATGTAAGATAAATAACTATATTTCTAAAAATATAAATTATTATAATTATTAATCTAGGTCATACTCACATAAATGTATACCCCTTCTATTTACCCCTCAGGTGACAGTGTTATTGAACATACAAAATAATGTCACTACAACATTCAATGAATTTATAATTTAGCAGAAAGACAGAAAACATGCATATTTACACATAAACATACAGTCATTCATAAAAGTAAACAGATTCCACCTTCAGATGTATCTTGTACTAGATAAGTGCTAATGTTCTCACTTCTGAAGACTGACAAACTAGTTTAACATTGTGGACAAATTTAAAGCTTTGGGTCAAATGCTGGCCCTTAACCTTCTAGTTAAACTTGAGTTTTCTCTAGCCAGGCACGGTGGAACACACCTGTAATCCTAGCAATCTAGAAGGTATAGGCAGCAAGATGGCAAGTTCCATGGCCTCCTGAGCAACATAGTGAGACCATCTCAACATAAAAAATAAAAAAGGGCTGGGGATGAGGTCATGTGAATGCCCTGGTTCAATCCCCAGTACAGAAAACAAACAAAACACTTCAGTTTTCTCATCAATAGGGATAATATTATCCTGCAAATTTGCTATGACATAAAGACAGACACAGAGAACAACAGAAAAGAAAAAAAAAAAGTCCAGAAATAAGCCCAAGATATATAGTCTTTGACAAGGATATCAAGGTTACATGGTGGTAAAAGTTTAATTTCCTTAATAAGTGGTAATGGAAAAACTCTTTACTCACACTCAAAATAAGTTGGACCCTTATACTATATCAAAAATTAATTCAGCATGGAGCAAAGACCTATAAAAATCCTTGAAGAAAACAAAGAAAAGCTTCACATATGGTTGACAATAATTTATTAAGTATAACACCAGAAAACACAGACAACAAAAGCAAATAAAGTAAATGTGACTATGTCAAGCTTTAAAATATACAGCAAAGGAAATAATCAGAAGAATGCAAAGGCAATGTAGAGAATGGAAAAAATCTTTTATACATCTGTTAAGGAGCTAATATTCAATATATATAAAGAATTTCTACCATTCAACAACAGAATTTAATAATTGGCAAAAAAATTTCCACAGACATTTCTCCAAAGTTATACAAATGGTCGACAAACACATAAAGAGATCCTCAGCATCACTAATCATCAGAGAAATGCAAATCAAAACAAAATGAAATATCATTTCACCCGTTAGGATGGCCACTGTCAATAAAAAGAATAGGAAATAATCAGTGTTAGAGAGGATATGGGGAAACTGGGATCCTTATCCACTGTTAATACCATAGCCACTATGGAAAAGAATGTAGCACTTCCTCAAAAATTGAAAATAGATTTACCAAAACATCCAGCAATCCCACTTCTGAGTATTCACAAAAATTGCAAACAAGGCCTAGGAAAGATATTTGTATATTATGCTCATTCTTGCACTATCACAATAGCCAAGAGGTGGGAGCAACCTAAATATCCACAGAAAGCTGAATGGATAAACAAAACATGGTATAGACACATAAAGGAATATTATTCCATCTTAGGAAAAGAAGGAAACCTTATCATATGCTACAATATGGGTAAATCTTATGGACATTATATAAAAATAATAAATCAGTCACAAAAAGACAAACGCTGCATAATTCCACTCTTCTAATGTATCTAAGATGGTCAAACTCTTAGTTTAGATGGTGTTCATTATATAATTGTTTTACTATATAAACTAATTTTTAACTAAATCAGAAAACCAAGCCATCCTTAAACTATTTTATCTAGCAAAACTAGAAAGAACAGATGTGAGAGATGTTCTCTCTATCAACAACTAAAAGATCATAGGTATCTTTCTACCTCTCCATTAGGGAAACAATCATTATCAAAAAATTGCACATATTAACAATTTCATTACTTTCCTCCACAATGCTACCTTTTGCTTGCCATGTGTTAGACCCTAGTCTAGCACCAAAAACACCAGAGTAATTCATGAGAATTTCTCCCCAAATGCAGACAAGGTAAAATTAAATAGTATTAAATATGAATGGAAATTTAGGAAATGAGTTTAACAACACAAGTTTGTACATTGCTCTTTAACTACAAATTTGAAATATTTGAACATTTTCTTGTCTGTATAGAGAATTTACACATAAGAAAATTATGATTTTTAAAAACAGTACATTTTGGCACATAATCATTTCAAGTGACCTAAGAAGTAATTATGTAAAATAAGCCTTCAGTCAACTTGTGCTCTTACTCTCTCCAGAAATAAATACTAATAAAGATTCCTTGTTCAAAGTGGCTCCAGTTCAAAATGTCAAAATATGAATTCATGCACCAGTTTAACGCATAAAGAGGGTGCCACATCTACACCTCTTACTTTTGTATTATAAACTTTTATTTTAGTGTAATAGTAGCTGGCTATGCATCTCAGTACCTGTCCCAGAGGGATACAGGAAGTAATCTTTGTGTTTATCCACTTGATACAACAAAAGGCAAGGTGTATGCACAAGTACAAAAGTGTCAAACCAAGATTTACTCCCATAATATGCTCCATGGTACAGTTTTTATGTTTACCTGAGTATCATAGAGGATATAACACCTTCATATCACTCTAGAATTTGTTTTTTAAACTTTTCTTCTGATTTTTCTGGTAGAAGTAGCCCAATTCAGTATAATGGCACATGAAAAACCAGACTTGCAAGTTGTGGAAGAGGTCAAAAGTGAATCATCAGATTATTCATGCATGGATGATGAAGATGATCCATTATGGTAAAATACATGTTTTCATTACAGAAGAGTGGTGTGGGTGGATGACGATGACAACCATGACCACAATGATGACAACTTTGACCCTGGTCATGTGAGCCAAAGTTCCTGTGACAGCAAAATGGAGCAAGAATTGACTGATATAGACAAAGGGAATGCAGACGTCCTCAATTTAAATGACAAAGAAAACAGCTATGTAAGTACATATTTGACTAGTCGAAATGTTGCAAAATGGTCACATAACCAGATGGAATGATTCAATACAGAATCAGGTCCAAAAATATAGTAAGGGTCTTGGCAGGGTTGAAACACACTAGACAGAATGCTAGCATTGCCATTCAATGTTGGAAATTCTAACAAACCAAATCCTACAAGATGCAGTGAAATACACCAAGATTGAGACACAAGTAAAATATTCTGTATGCACCGATAGCCACATTCAAAACTATGTTTATTATGACACGTCACTACACTGAAAGCATTCATAGGTCTGCTGTATTTAATAGGGATTTCTCATGGTAACTGCAGGAATGTGAAAGATTTATGGAAGAGTGATGGGTCAAAATAACACAGAAGTTATGCCCTTGTAGATGTAAAGCCTTATTGTGCTTTCAGTTTAGAAAATTTATCCTGGAACTCAGCTATAGGTCCTTATTTGTATAGTAATAAACTGAATGATGTTGTGAACAAATTTGTTGTTTCCATCTTCCCAATTAACTGGAATATGACATTTGACAGTCAGTTTATCAGTTTCCAATTGATAGTACATTTGCTAACACAGCACAAGTTGACCAGCACAGGAACTATATACAGGCATAAAGCAAAAATTCCAAATGAAATGTTACAATTTCAAAATAAGTAATTGCACGGTACAATCTTTGGTTTTCAGAAAGCTTTACATTGGCTTCATATATCACAAAGAAAAATAAACTAGTATTGCTGATGTGAACATTGCGCCATTACAGAAATATTGATAAGGAAATCTTGACAAAACAGAAGGCCGAGATGGAAGCTTTCTACAACAAAACCAAAGGTGGAGTAGATGTTGTTGATGAGTTATGCGGCAACAATGGTGTCACTCGAAACACAAAGCATTGGTCAATGGTTATGTTTTACTTGACCTTAAATGTGTGTGGTATAAACCGTTTGATAGTTTACAAACAAGTAACAAGTCAGAAATATCCCAGAGAAATTTTCTTAAAGGATTGGGACTGGAGCTCATAAGAGATTATTTACAGTGCTGGGGATTTAGCTCAGCAGCTTAAGTGCCTGCCTGGCAAATGCAAGGTCATGAGTTTGATCCCCAGTACCAAAAGAGAGAGAGAGAGAGAGAGAGAGAGAGAGAGACAGAGACAGAGAGACAGAGAGCGCACTTATTTACAGCAAGGGAAAGGCTATGCAAAAAAAAAAAAATTGTAGACCACATTGGTGAGCTGACAGGTGAACAGGCAGGTGCAGCATCCCAAAGATCTATTATGACAACAGGGCAACCAAAAAGATGTCAACTGTACACTACAAGAAGAACAGAAAAACAAAACATATATGCTATCAGTGTAAGCAATACTTATATATGGAACATGCAATTTTCACATGTGAAGACTGCCTTGACTATGACAGTCGAAGCAAAGATTGTTTTTGTTATAGACTTCTATTGGTATTTACATTGTAGTTCATGAAGTTTTTTATTTCTGATGTTATCTCTTAGGTTTTATAAGCAAGCACATAGCTGATGTGAAACTGTTGGTGTCTAATCTAAGCACTCATTACACACTTGATATTTTATTTTATTGACATTTTATTTTCTCATTATTTGGATATGATAATTGGATAAAGTTTTGTTTTTGTTTTTGTGTTTTTGTTTTTGTTTTTGTACCAGGTATCGAACTTACAACCTTGCATTTGCCAGGCAGGCTCTTACGCCGCTGAGCTAAACCCTTGGCCCCTTGGAATAAAGCTTTTTTTATTGAATACTATTGATATTTTCATTGTAGTTTATATAGGAATTTATTTCTGATGTTAACTTACGTTTTATAAGCAAATACACAGCTGATGTGCAAATGTTGATGTTTATTCTAAATGCCATTTAATACTTTATTTTATTGATATATAATGTCCCTGCTAACTACATACTGCACAATATAGCAAGAATCTCCTGACAAAACAGCAAGACCAGCCACATGTCAAATATATCCTACAAAAACGCCAGGAAAGCAAAATACACATGCTGTCAGTGTAAGCAATGCATGTCTATGGAACATGCTGTTGTCAGGTGTGGAGACTGCCTTAGGTATGAAAATTAAAGATTTTTTTTTTGTAACATGCCATTGGTATTTTCATTGTAGTTTATACAAAAATTTACTTCTATTGTTTTTTTCTAGACTTTACACACCAAAAACCAGTTGATGTTGAAAATTTTTTATAAACAATAAATACTAAATGCTTTTTTATAAACAATAAATACTAAAAATCCAGTACTTTATACATGATTTTTTCCTGTTAAGTACTCATTGTTTAATATAATAAAACTCATAAACTTAAAATAATTCATCAAAAGAAACAGTCTAAAGAATAAACATGTGTGTGACACTCCCATGGTTATGTTACTTTATAACAAAAAGTGAGTTAGGCTCTGATTAGCCCAAATGAAATCATAGTAGAGATTTTGTCTACTATGTCTCAGTATTTATGTATCTGTCTTTGTTATCATTTGTAGTATTTTATTCTACATGTCATGATTTATTTTACATGAATATAGGTGGTTTTTTGTTTTGGTTTGGATTTTTTTGGTGGTTTTTGTTTTTGGTTTTGGTTTTGGTTTTGGTTTTGTTTTTTTGTTTGTTTGTTTGTTTGTTTGTTTTTTGAGAGATGGTCTTGCTATGCAGCTCAGGCTAACCTGGAGCTGACTTTGTAGCCCAGGCTGGTCTCAAACTCGCAACAATCCTCCTGCCTCAGCCTCCCAAATGCTGGGATTACAGACTTGTATTACCATACTTGACTTATAGGTGTTTTATAATAACACACAAACACATATAAATGCATGTACACTTTTAGGCAGCTGACCTTGAAATTTTTTAAATAACTAATTTTCTAACTAATAAATTCCTCATTTTCCTCTTTAGGGTCAAAAAAGGAAACCCAACTTTCCTGTTTTTTAAATTTCTAAATTTTGATTAATTTAGAATGATCTAAATATGAAATAGCAAAAACATCCTTTTTATACTTATAAAGATAACTTTTTATTCTACAACTAGGACAGCACTTCTGATATTCTGACAAAATCAGATGTTTAAATACCTCCCACTTAAGACTGTATCTTTCTTTAATACCTATAAACAAAAATTTAACTTCATTGGATGGACAGTTTAAGAGCCATGTAATTATCATTATGGATACATATTAAAATAAAGAACTTAGGCATTAAAGACTGACCTTAGAGTACGAATTGAAACTAGCAGAAAGAAAGTGAAGTCAGTGCATAAAAGGTATTATTTCCCATGATTTATACATAAAAACTTTCCTTAAAGGATATTTCAAACACTACATGCTCATCTTAGGTTCCCACTCATATCCCTGAATAACTTTTATAGAAAATACCATCCTAAATTATATCTTTATTCTTAAATCTGATATCTTAACAAAAAAAAATTTTAAATCTAATGTAAATTTTCGAAGTTAAAAATAAGACCTTTTTTTTCCTTAAATCACTGGTTTGCAACTTATGTGGACAAAGTGATGGTTACACCAAAAAGCAAACATGAGAGACCTAACATTGTTTCCTAAAGGTAAAGAGGTCAGCAGCCTCTTCCAAAATTTTAAAGAAAGTTATGTCTTCTTCTTGTAAAATGTATTTTTAAAAAAACCTAGTGCCTCACAATTTGTTCTCAATAGTGAGTTGAGGGAAAGCAGGAGGAAACAGGAACAGAATAAAGGCTGTCTCTTCACTGAATTCTATATTCTCACAGGAAGAATTAATTACACTATCACTATTAATTCCTAAATCTGGTCATTCCCAGACCCCATGGCCTCAACTGGGGAGCTGACTCCCACAGTTCAGCCAGATTGCCAGTGGCATCTAAAGAGAGAATTCACGGATATCTGTCAAGTAGTGAGTGCTCAATGGCAGGGCCAGGGCAATGTTCTTGATGTTCATTCAAATGTGCCAACCTGTGTCTTTCACTACCACAAATTTTTGTAAACATGACGAGTAAATAGTTCAAAGATATATAATCAAAAAATCACATGACAGAATCAAATAAGTCTAAGCAATCACTAGCAACAGCTGAAATTTAGATTGGGGTAGGGTAGAAAGCAAGAAAACAAACACCCAGGATGAAAGCATATCGTTATGAGGTATCATAGTGCAGGAAGAAAAAGAGATAAGCTTTTTTTAAAAAAAGTCAGAAAATTTCAAATAAATCATGGGTTTCCAAAAGCAAACCACTATATACAGCTTCTTTCTAGAACAGTAAGCTCAGTCAGACAAGTGGTTAAATGGCAGACTGCAGCCTGGCAAAGTCTTTCTTCATTTGAATAGTGTTTTAGGAATGTTTTGTGAAATGTCTGATGATTACTCACTTTTACTGCATTCCTCCTTCACAATAATTATGGTCAAGTAGCAACTTATATTATAGAAAGAACACTCACAACTAAATGAAGACCTTTTTCTGAACTTGTTAGACATCACAATTATTTGTCCACATTTGCTTTCTTAAAAAAGTAAACATTAACAACTGTTGCTCATAGCAACAAAGAAACAATAGATTTTTCACATGCATAAACTAGACATTTAATTAAAATTCACAAATTTGGATCTCAAATGAAATCAAAAGTAGGAAAAAATACAACATGCCCAAATAGAATCATATATATAATATATTGTTCAGCTACAACAAAGACAAAAATAGTGCAATGACAAGGGGTACATAAATTAAATGACTCCTCTTTTAAGCAGCTATTTACATATTTCCATGTCTCATGTCATTAGAAAATCAAACAAAAACATACCATACTACTGAGTTCATATCACTTCAGATTTATGAAGGCTCTTTACTCTGAATCCAAATCTAAGTAGTTGAAAACAATCTGTAAATGTGGCAAATTACTTTGGGGGAAAATGAGACCATTTTCCCCCAAAATGTAGGCTCAACTCTTAAGAACCAAGGTAAAACAAATTCCAATCAAGGTCTTCAGTTTACATATCCATAGTGAAATCAACGTTTTCAAAAAATAGATAATCCATGAAGGTTGAAGTCAATGAAAAAGGGACTCCCTTAGAAAAGAATCTAGAAGAGCTGGGACTCAGGTTGATCCCAGAAAATTCTCCTCAAAAAAAGTAAGGCCTAGATGGATACAAGTGGTGTGAGTGATGCCCTGCAAAGGATAATTCACAAAAGCCTAGACCAGGAAGAGGCTGTGGTACAAGGTCAAAGGGATTTTAGAACCAGAAAAAGCAGGAATAAAGAGAATTTATAGGATATTAGATCTCAGCCTCCAAAAGAGTGACCATGAAACACTGAAATGAGCCAGAAGTGACAGAATCAAATTAGGCTTTATTTGTACGCCTAATACACACGAGACACCACACTGTGTGTCCTGGAGAGGGCATAAATTAGTAATATTATGCATGCTCTATAACTAAGTGGAGGCTACCAACTTCTTTGAGAAGACAAAAAATAAGCTCTGAAAAAATAGTTCAATTTATGGAGTCAAAACACAGTACATACAGTAGTTAATTTTAATAAAGATACTTAAGTAAAGTTCATAAAAGAATAAAAGCACTAGAGCCGGGTGTGAACGGCACCACAATGTGGAAGCACACGTAGAATTCAGAGATTATATCACGGGACAGGAAGCCAAATCCTTAGGAGTGCGCCAAACTGATTCCTTTATAACAACCTTCTAGGGAGAACTTTTTTAATCCTTTCTGAGGATATTCCCAACTACTTAAATCATAGTTAAATCACAGCAGGAGGAATAATGGTACCTATCCAAGGTTTCATTTGTTCAATAAATAAATATTAAGAATTTGCACAAAGTTGGACAATGAACTACAACAGTGAAGAAACAGTATCTGCCCTTATGAAGCTTGAGATAAGTAAAAGGCTCAAAAGTGATACTTAATATCATTTTCTTCTTCATCTTCATTGTTATCATCTTTAGCATAGTGGTGAAAAGTAAAAGATGTATTCCAATGGAAATAATTAAACCATTTTTGCTGAAGCAGAATTTCACAAAAAATAACAACATGCTTCAAAACTAGATCCTGAGACCTCTGCTTTCCTCTCTTCCAAAAATCTCATCCTATCCCATAATTTCAAATACCACTTGTACCTAAAATTTAGTATTTCCAGCCCTATTTATCTCCTAATCTCTAGACTATCTTCAGATGGCCATTAGGTGTCTCAATTTGTATGTCTTAATAGGCATCTCAGACCTACAAATCTGAAGCAGTATTTGGGATCACCAATCCAAATGGATACCAACCAACTGTACTCCTCTCCTCGTTTTTCCTCTCTCATCAGCAAATCAGTAAACCTTTGATTCTCTTTTCTTCATGCTTCCCATATCCAAATCATGAATGACCAAGTTCTTTCACTTTACCTAAAAGTATAACCTAATTACTGCTTCCATTGCCAAAACTATCATTCTAGTCCAAACTGTTTCTCACCCAGGTTATCTTCCTGCAGTGACATCTGATTCCTTCCCCCATTGAGCTGTGATCTCTTAAAATACAAGATATCACACACACGTGCACATGCACACACGCACCCGTGCGCACATTCACACACACACACACATTCCTCCATTCAACTTAAAATTCTTCCACAGTTCCCAACCCCTTTAAAATTCTGAGGGTCTACTAAGCATCTATCTCAGATCCCCCTTCAACTTCTCTGCTTGATCTGGTAAGACCCCTTTACCTCTCAGACTAAAGCTAAAAAGAGCACAGACCACCAAACTTCCTGCACTGATAGAAATGGTCTCCATCTGCACACGTGGCCCTGAGCACTTAATATGTGGCCTAGTGGAACTAAGAAACAAAAATTTAACTTAACTTTGATTAGTTTACATTTGAATAGCCACATACTCCTAACACTCTTAAGGAAACCATTATACACAGGCCTAAGGCTTCTACCAGCTCTTTTCTTCTGCCTGAACTATTCTTCCCCTAGATCTTTACAAGGACAGACAGATCTCAGTTGAATATCAGCTCCTCAGAAATGCCATTCTTTGCTATTCAACTCAAAGTAGCTCCCACTTGATACTGTTATCAGTTCACTTTGTTTCGTTTCATCAAACTACCTTTACCACTGCATTTAATTCTTTGCTTTCCCCAAACTAGAATATAAAGCCCATGAAAGGAGAAACTTTGCCTACTTCATTAAATGTTGTGTTCCCAACATATACATGCTTAAGATATAGTGGTTTCAATAAATTTGATGAGTAACTGGCTGAATGAATAAATAAATAAAGGACTAGAGGATCAAGTCAGTAAAAGTAAGCTAGACGCAAATTAGGGAAGATTGCGGAAGAAGGAAAAGGTCCTCCAAATTTTTATATTCACTTACGTGCGTATGTGGATCTACAGTGTTCTCATGTGCCCCATAGGGACAGGCATCTAAAGAGAACAAAGGAATGGCACACATACAAAGCAAGTCTCTATTCTCAATGGATGTGGTATCAATTTTATGAAAACATTAGTAATGCCGACACACAAATGCTCCTACATATGAGACATGAGGAAATCTCTTAAGAATGTATCTACATACATTCTCCAGGCATACCTTGGGGGGGGGGGCAGAACAGAACTGAAAGGAGAGTTAGACAGCTGAGTTAGTTTTGTAATCTTTGGGTCTACAAGAGCAATCGGGGAATTAATGTTATATTAAACATTCTGCCAAGTTAAATACTGGCTTATAGCTAAAATGTCCTCTGAGAAACACCATTAGCTGTGTCACTCTGCAGAAGAGGAAAGAGAGGCAAAGAGAGAAGTAAATGATCTGTTTCTACCAAGTTCAAACCCCCTCATAGTCAACAGGTAGGAACAGAACATATATTTTGGACAAAATTACTAAGCAGCCCAAAATCACACCTCAACCAATAAACTTTTAACTCAATGATACCATGTAGATTCTATACACTCATTCACTGTCACAGTTGTAAATGAAAAAAAAAAAAACAGAATTTTAATTTGTCTCTATTAAAAACCATAATGCTAAAACTGCAGAGATTAAAGTTTTACACTAAATTAAACTGTGCTTTTCAAATACCTTGCAATAAAGGTTATCTCTCACTTTAGAAACTTTAGAGAATATTACTGGTACTTAATATAATTGCTTTCTTACAAAAAGCAAATAAAAAAAGTCAATAAAATATATAACACATTCTATGGTCTATTTATTCAGTCAGAATTTTAACAGGAATTAGCACAAATCTCCATTACACAACACTCTTTACTGCTTTTCACATTCAGAACTGGTGACTAGTACAACCCAGGCCACAAAAGGAAAAATCATTACACAAGTAAAAGCAATAGGCCTCTCTGCCTTCCAGACCCTGACACTGTCACTTTTACAAAACTACAAGGGACACATATTTAGCTAAAAGTTACACACTATCATAATTTAAATGTCTACATTTCTTCAAAATTAAATTTCCTATTTCCACCATCCCCTAAGGAAACAATGCCAACTAATGTACACTTCTGTTCAAATTGTCTACTGAGATCACTGTAATTCCCCTTAAGCTATGGAATGAAAAACAGTTCCCAAAGTTAATTTGCTGGTCGATAAATGCCCCATTTCCCAGTTGGTTCTCTTTTCAAATGCTTCTCACTTTTATACTCCTGGAATCATGATTTTTTTAAATTGACATTAGGGTTAAACTCACAGGAAAAATTATTCACAGAACAGTTTTTTAAAAAGGTAGTACTCTTTGGGAGATCCTTGACTGTTACAAGTATATCAGCTCTATAAGCATAACACATATAATCATTTTCTGCTTGATCGTCACCACCAACTTTGTGATTTTATAAATACTATCAATATGCCTTAGGAAACCTTAGTAATTCCAGCTATCAAAACATAAAACTTTAATATTTATGCTTCCATCAGTAAACTAGAAACAACTAACCGAGATACACTCAAAAATTGATTGTGGTCTGTTTTTCTTATGCCCCTAACGTATGTTTCTTTTTTAGAAGCATTCAGCAATGTCTGATATCTTATAATTTTACTGAGTGGCTGCACTAGCTCTGGTGTGGTTTATACCTAGAGCCTCAAGCACTCACAGGCAAGGCTTTTGAGTTGTAACAAAAAGATAATTTGCTATTAAGAGGTAGAGTCTTATTGAAGAGGCAGGTCACTGGGTGCATGACCTTGAAGGGTATATCTCTGTCCCTGGCTCCTTTTTTCCTCTTTTTTTTCTTTGTTTGCTGTGCGCCATGATGTGAGCAGCTCCCACTTGCCATGCTGTACTACATTGAAGCCAGCCAACTATGGAGTGAAACATGAGCCAAAATAAACCTCTCTACTTTTAAACTGCAGATGTCAGGTACTATGTCTCAGCAACAAGTGACTAAGACAGTTTTCATACGACAAAAAACAATCTCTACTTCAGGCCATTGCAAAGTCAGATTCCTAAAGCTGTCCCTTGGGTTTCCTTCCAATAGACCAGGTATATAATAACTGTAGGTCAGTACTTTTGACCAAGTGTCCATAAACTCATGCCAACCTTAGAAGTATCAAACTTACTTCAAAATAGATGCATTTGGACACATTGGCATATGCTCTTTCCACAATCTGGCATTATAAATTGTGCTGCTATAAACATATATATGTCTGTAATACAATGATCTGAACACTCTTAGGAAGATAAACTAGAAGGGGTATAACTACTGTTATTCTCTTATTATTTGATTATAAAATTTTGGGGTTTTTTCATAAAGTAAAAACCATTTAAAAAGCAGACATGTTTGGAAAATTTGAAATTACATATTGTGTTTCATTGGAAGAAAAGTAACACCTCAAACTCAGCGTTCATGAGTGATTTACCTTTATACTATACAGGAACTACAGTCCTAATTATTTACGCAATAAATGAATGATCAGTAATTCTTGAAAAGCATGCCATTTTATCATAAAATGTTACTGCTTCTTTTAAATATTTATATAAACTACTTTAAAGATTTTACCATCCTAATTTATATCAAGGGTTGTCAAATTTGTTGTGTAAGAGGCTAAACAAATATTTTGTTCTTTGTAGGCTATATCCAATGTCTATCACATATTCTTTGCTTCTGTTTATATCCGTTTCATCATTCAAAAACCAGGCCAGGATTAGGCCCTCAGGTCAGTTTGTCCATTCTTGCTTTTCACTTCAAAAACATCAAAAACCCCTGTAATTATATATAGCATGGCCACAGAGAAAAACACTTTCAACAGTTTCATGTGATTTTTTTGTAATTTTTTAAAAACTAGGCCTTATTTTTTCTGAACAGATTTATAGTTACAGAAAACAAATACAAAGTTGATACCAAAAGCTGCCATATATTCTACATTTAGTTCCTCCTACCCTATGGTACATCTATTTAAATTAATGAACCAAAAAAAAAAAAATCAATGAACCAATAAAACATATTAAATAAAATGCATTATTTATTTAGATCTTTTCCCTTTTTCTGTCACAATTAACATATGACAACTACTGCATCTTAGGCTTCTTTTGGTTATGACAGCTTCTCAGAAACTTGACAGTTTTGAGGAGTGTCTGTCAGACATTTTAGAGATCGTCCTTTTATTGGAAATTAATGGATATTTTTCTCATGATTAGACTGAGGTTATGACTTGGGGAAGAAAAGTTAGAGGTAAAATTCCGTAGTCACCACATTGTATCACTCGCCACACTGTATCACAAGTACATCAAGTTGACTTACCACTCACTGCTGGTGTGTACCTTGATTGCCTCCCTAAGGCAGTGTTTGTCAAGTTTCTTCCAACTGTTCTGTTTTGTTTTGTAACACAATCAATAAAAATCAGCTTCAGTCTTAGTAAATATAGTTATCTAAAAGGAATAGCTTTTAAACTATTTTGAATAAGTCAATGTATGTAAAGCCAAACAGTATGATTCATTATCTACCTGACTCTTACAAATGTGCCATAAACTATACCACATTTGAGATGAAGGCAAAACTAGTATGTATTTCAACATCATATTCTACTTGTAATTCCTCTTGACTATTTTCAAGAAAAAGGTACTTATGAAGCTGAATTTAACAGACACTGAGAAAATGTCATAGACAATACTCAAATATTTTTACTTTTTAAATGATAATTATGCAAAATAAATTGTAAGCAACCTGAGCTGGGATCAAATCTTATCTATCTATATCTTCCAGAGCCCAGGTCACCTCGCTGGTTAACACAATAAAAACTACTAATTTGGGCGGGGGATATAGCTCAGCGGCATAAGTGCTTGCCTGGTAAGCACAAGGTCCAGAGTTTGATTCCCAGTACAAAACAACAACAACAACAACAACAACAACAACAACCAAAAAAAAAAAAGCCCTACTAATTTATATTTACAATGTCAGTGTTAATACAATTCAAAGCAGGTACACAAGAAAGGTAACATCTATATAAGATCAAAAAAACTTCTAATTTCTCTTACTTTTTTCTTGGTCAAATAAGAGTAAAAATGTTGTACACCAAAAAAGGCTAGAATAAAGGAGGAAGGCTTGGGTCAAATTAAGGTTATCAAAATACTATTAAGAGAAAAATATAAATCAAAACCATAGTAAGACACTACCCCAAACCTACCAGAATAGCTTTAAAAGAAAAAAAAAAAAAAAATCAAGTGTTGGTGAGGATGTGGTGATGCTGAAACACACAGTCACTGGAAAGCAGTTTCATAATTTCTAAAAAAAAATTAAACACAGATTTGCCATATGACTCCACAGTTTCACTTCTAGGTACATATCAAAGAAAACTGAAGGTGCATATTCATAAAAAGTTGTACAGGCATATTCCTAACAGCATTTTTCATAACAGCCAAATAAGAAAAACTCAAATGTCCACTGGGTGATGAATGGGTAAACAAAACGTGACTGAAGCTCACACAAGGGAACATTATTCAACCATAAAAAAGGAATAAAGTACCAATAAGCACTACAACACAGAGGATCCTTAACAAGAGTGAAAGAAGCCAGACAGAATGGGACACAAGCCTTATCATTCCATTTATATAAAATACCCATGACAGGCAAATCTAAACACAGAAGGTCAATGAGTGGCTTCTAAAGGCTTTGGGAGTGGGAGGAGAATAGGAAGTGAGTTTTTAATGAGTGCAGGGTTTATTCGGAGGCAATGAAGATATACAGGAATTATATAGTAGTTATGATTGTGCAACACTAAAGTATACTAAAACCCACCAAATTATATACTTTCAGTGATTAAAATTGTGGACTTTATATTACATGATTCTTTTAATCTCAAAAAAATAAATAACTGATTAAAAAAAACACTGAAGTCACTGAAAATTTAATAACTGATTTAAAAAAACACTAAAGTCACTGAAAATTTTCCAAACTTATATTTGGATATATCATTTTGGCCCACAACCCACAAATACTGCCTGCCACTAAAAGTCCCTTTCTGACTCAAGTACTTCTGTGGTACTTTCTCCAATATCAGAAATTTCAGAAATGGGTGAAAAAATTAATTCAAAATTCTAACAAGAGGTGAGTTCAACTAATTTCAATCAAATTCATAGGACCAGCATATACACAGATGCAGAGCCAGCCTCAAGGAATTTATAGCTTAAGGCTCACGGTTTCCTGCTAGTCCAGTAACTCCCGCATCAATAGGATGAAGCCCTGCCATGCTCCTCTCTACAGAGACAGCTTCCTCTTCCTACAGAAATTCACTCAAATCAAGTAAGCAAGCACCATTTATAGGGTAGTGCCGGGCTGAGGGCCTGCAGGCAGCTTCCACACTTTTCCTAGCACACCAAGCATCCCTCTCACTAAATTTAAATGTGGCTTGCTGGTAGGCCACATGTCACAATGGCTGACTATGGCTGACAAGTTAGTAATTTGCAGCTCAACACAAACATTTATAAATAACAGTCCTCCTTGAAAAACCAATTATTGTCCTGAGTCTTACAACAAAATTAAACTACAAACTACGCACTATTACAGCTCGGAGGAAATCACTGTCATTCATATATATTGTTTTCTCCAGCAAGCATTACAGCAAACTGTTAAAAACAAGAAATATTTCTTCGAGAATTTTTGTAAGACACCATAGTTTAGTGTAAATTAGCACTTCCTTGAGTGATTTTTTAAAAGCCTCTTTTTAACAACCTTTCTACACTTCAAGTACCATAATCACTCAAATAATTCTCAGTAACCACTTGGCACCCAGACTCTGAGGCAGTAATGTAAGACCATGATAGTTGTGATTAAGACTATCAGACCTGATTTCGTTTTCTTTTCTCTTGTAAGTAATTCATATATTTACTACTATTTAAACTATAGCAGTTCAATTCTCTCATTATTTTTAATCCAACAGGAAAACATCATTTCTGGTTGTTGGTAGTAATGAGTATTTTTTTAAAGTCCAATGAGAACCTGGAATAAGCAAAAAGCTAAACACTTTCATTAATTTAACAAACTTTCTTCATTAACTGGCCCATCATTCATTTAATATCTATCACATATAAAGGATACAAAAAGCAGTAATAACCAATTAGGACTCTTGAGGAGTTTACACATTAATAGTGGGTTGCTTGAAATTACTTATTCTGAAAGAAAGACAATAGAGTTTCTCAGATCCTATTCATGTGCCACCAACCGCTTGTGGAAAGCCAGAAGTTAACTCTGCCATCTGTGATACACTCAGCTGGTATCCCTATCTTCCTCACTCTTACCTCCTCACCCCAGGATTGTTTCTTTTCAATTAAAAAGCAGATGTTCAAGGTTTGACTCTCATTGACTAAAACCATAATTTGGGTCTACTAGTAGGTTTTTAGCATTTTAAATCACTTTGAGTGATACAGATCTTCTAAGTTCAGCCATGCAAAGTTATTGTATCTCTGTATAACACTCACTCCAAGCACAGAAAGAACAAACTTCCACCAAGAATTTCTGAAACCATTTGCAGTATCTCGGAGGCCTTCCCACAGAAGCATCCTACTTCTTCAAGAGGCAATTAAATCATTCCACCTTTTTCTTCTACATCAAATATAGTATTTTTGAAAGCACCAGTCCATTTGGCCATGATATATGGCGCACCATAAACACCAACTGGTGAAAAGTAAAGTAAACCTACAAAACAACACTCTCGAGGCCTAGGCCTTCTATAAAGCCCATGAATCAGGGACAGAGACATTTGTCCAGGATTAGTCTAATCAATCAATCAGCTTGAAAAATCAATATCAAGCAAAGGAATTCCACCCTCCCTGAACTCCATCCAAGAAGCCAGGTATGGAGATAGTCTAGAGACACAACTAAAAACATTAAGTTCTAGAGTAGGAGTGTCTCACTGCAGATCCAAGCTCTACACTTAATGGATACAGTAGCTTCTCTGTGACTCAGTTTCCTCATACAGATCTGGATGGTAACAGCACCTACTCACAGGACTAGAGAGAGAATAAAATGAGATCCCAGTTAAAGAGCTCAGGACAGTTTCTAGTTCGCAATACACATTAAGCAAATATGTTCTCTTATATCTACCATTTTCAGAGGTTACCTGAACTATCACTAAGTTCCTAAAGTGAACTGTCAACAAGTCAACTACTACTGTTTGACTTATTGCAGCCCACAAGCATCCTTATCAGAAAGTGGTTTTATCCTTATTTTAGAGTCCAAAATATTTAGAAAGGTTCAGAAACTCATCTAAATTTACTCAGCTAATAAGTGGTACAGCAATGAAACCTTTGATCACAACCCAGCAAAGTTTGCATTATATCATCTATCTCTAAAGGATTAAAAGTATTTTAAAATAAAGTTTCCACATCTTAGCATCACTACTCATTGAATGAAATTATGTTCTCATAAAATCTCCTAGCTTCTTCCTACTAAATCAGCATATTTATTATATAGAACTAGAAACACCTTACAAATTCTGAGAAACTATCAAGCACACAAAATTCTTTTTCTTAACAGAATAAAATAACAAAAAGGACTGGGTAAATCATTGTGATCATTTCAATTAAATGCCTTTAAAAGTTCAAAAGTACTGCAGATTCACAATATAGCAAGGCACTTTCCTTTCAGGATCTGTAATTTGATCTTGCAGAACAAACCACACACTCCAACTGGCCTGTATAACATCTCTCTTTCCATGTTTGCTAAGTGTGTAACAAAACTGACAAGTTAATCGTTACTCCAAATATCCTCTTCAACCTGCTCTTACCCTCTTTAGGAAGACTTATTATCAATTAATTGCCCTAAAAGAAAATATAATCAAATTAATCTGAGTATATCATGGCAACTGATCTCACAGATTATCTTTTAAAGCTTCCCTACTGAGATCCAGAAGTATTAATAATCATACAAATTTGTATCTCCAAATACTTAATGATCTAACAACCTCAAGGAAAAATGAGTGATAAACAAGCCATGTTCATAAAGTGTTTGTCCCTATCAAGTGAATTGGTTACCCAGTTTCCTAAAAATCAAGTTCATAGGGGGCTGGGGATTTAGCTCAGTGGCTTAAGCGCCTGCCTGGCAAGCGTGAGATCCTGAGTTCAATCCCTGGTACCAAAAAAAAAAAAAAAAAAAGAAAGTTCATAATAATTGTGACTCTATAAGGATTTCAAAATAAAAGGTATGCGTGACTTGTCTAAGAAGTGACATGTATAAGCAGAGTCATATAATTTTACTTCACTTGCTTCTCACCTTATCCAGGCACTACATACATAGTCTTGTAATCCTTTCTGGTAAACACAAACAAGGCAATACAATAAAATTTGTAGGACGAAATAGAAGAGAACCTAAAATGCATAGTATTTCAAGAATTTATTGCAATTTCATTAACCTGAAACTCCAACTCTCTGAAAGCAGAAAGACAACTGTAAAAGTCAAATATTTATACAGGTGTCTTAAAAGCCACTGCTGGGTGCACACCATCAGCACTGACATTTACTATCTGTTAAGTGGTTTCAAAGTGCAATAGCACAAGTCATATAACTAGCTTGGAGTGTGAAGTTTATGACAACTAATACATTTGTAGAGACTGCAAAGGTGTGATGCTTGTCATAACTTTCATCAAACCAACAACAGGAAGCCAAGCTGTGGCAAGATACAACCTGGGCACAGGTGCCTTTTCTCATTTCAGAGAGAAACATAAACTGATACCTTCATGGATAATTTAACAAGGATTGTTCCATAAATTTATAATGTCCTTTATAACTCTCATAATTGCTTTTTAATATCTTCCAAAAACAACATGCTTATGACAAAAGTAACTGAGAACATAAAATTACAAAGCTATTTCAGCTTCAAATTGGGAAAAGGGAAAAAGTTTAATAGTGAAAGCCATAAACCCCTAAGGCCACATTCCATAGATGTTGGAAAGAATTTTCAGAAGTGATAAAAATTCCATATGATGGAGTGATCCCTAATGATATATTATTTAAATTTACAATTACATTTACCTTCTATTATTCTTATAATAATTCTAAGGAATGTTCCTTTTAAGAGTAAAAAGAAAAACAGGATAGAGGAACACCATTTCTAAACGCTGAACTAAACTCCAGATCCTAAACTCAGATGATAATTGTTATGCTTCTCCTCTTCATCTCTGGGCAGGAATAAAACATGTGTATTGAGAAATAAACAAAATCAGGCCAACTTCAAGTAAGCCTTCCCTCATATCCCAATTTTACGTCCAAGGTTCACTTTACCACTTCTTACTTCAAAGCAGAATCTGCCTGTTTAAGATATGAGAGTCATTTCCAGTTTTCAGGTGAGGACTAACATTAGGAAGTAAAACTTTAAAACACAAGTGTTTCTAAAATATGAGGGGCATGGCCAATTTATACCCAGTTACCGGGACCCAGACAGGAATGGGATCCCCATCCCTCTCCATTTTCTGACGCCTGGACTGGCGCGCAGGGGGGCGGGGGTATCAAAAGTTGCAGTCAGGACTTGAGAACCGAGGATGCCCAGAGATGCCACAAGTGGCTTGAGAAGGGGGCCCAGCCCATCCCTGGCTCTTAGAGGTCGAGAGTCCCCCGCAGCCTTAATTTGGCTCACGTTAAGCGGAGACGAGCTGGGGACGTAGCTAAGGTGGCCCCCTCCGGTCCCTGGCTTGAGGGAGTGCCGACGCGCGGCACCAATCCCGCCCTTCCCTCACGGCTGGGCGGGTCCCAAAGGTCCCCGAGGGGCGTCAGGAAGGCAGTAGGCAAAGGGGCCCTGGAGGGGGCGGCCCAACACAGCCTTCCAGGGCGCCGGGCCGGTTGACGCAGCCCGGCCTAAGCGGGCAGTTCCGCGCCCTAACAGGACCGCGCCGGGCACTGGGGCAGGCGACGCCCCACGCCCCCGCCGCCGCCCGGCCGGGTCTCCCGGACAACTGCCGCCGCCTCACTTTTCGAGGCGGGTCCCGCGCCCGCCCGGGCCCGCCGCCCACCTGTCCCGGGGGTCGATCCAGCTGGTCCTCCTGGTGTTGTGGTCAATGTAGAAGACCTTACCGTCGTAGTCCCTGGCCTCCTCCCAGCCCCGGGGTAGCGGCAGCTGCCCGCTCCCGGCCCTCCTAGGCATGGTCGGCGGCCTCGCTGGCGAGCGGCGCCTCCATAGGCACCGGGCGCGGGACGCGGCGGGAACGCGACTGCCCGGCCCGGCCGCCGCCCCCGACGCGGACGCCGGCGAGGGGCTGCGGGGCGCGGCGGGGCCACGCGCGGGGGGCGCTTCAGGAAACCCTGCTCTCGGCCCCGCCGGGAGTCAGTCCACCATGTCTGCGTCGGAGCAGGCGAGCGAACCCCCCTCCTCCTCGCCGCGGCCTCTGCCTCTGCCTCTGCCTCCGCCTCTTCCTTCTCCTCCTCCGCCTCGTCTCGCTGAGGCGGCCGAGGGTCGCGGCGCCCAGGCTGCCTGAGCAGACGCCGTCTGGGCTCCGATCGGTGAAGCTCCGCGGAGCGGCAGCCCCGGCGGCCCTGGCCTGCTCATTTGCATGCTATTAGCATGGCCCCGCCCTCCCGGCACTCGGCTCATCTGCATGCACATTCCTCGCCGCCACATTCCTGGGTTTAACCCTGCAGAGCCCGGGACTCACTCCGGGAGCTTTGACTCCCGGCCGAGCTGGGGGCGGGACCGGGGCCCGGGAGACCAGGTGGGAGGGAGGAGAGAGAAGGAATGCCTGCCTCGCTCCCTCCCCTTGATTCCAAACTTCTCCCAACAGCCAAACTCCTAGGGTTTTTAGAGTTTCAGTACGAGAAAGTTTGCAAAAGAGAAGCCTCTGCAACATTCTCAACCTCTTTCCGTCTTCTAGAGAAACCGCAAGACTTTCGAGAGGAAAGGGGTGGGGGAAGCTGTCCTGGGAAGGAGTCCCAACGAATGGCCGGGGCACAAAAGCTCCCCCGCGCCGCGCCCCGGGCCTTTCGGAACTCTGGGGGCGGGGAGAGCCAGGGCTAGGGCGGCGGGGCCGGGAGAGCGGCTCCAAAAGCTGCGTCTCGGGGCCTCTGCAGGGCGCCGGGCCTTAGATGACCTCAGGGAGACCTCAGGCCTCGCGGCGGCGTAAGGCCAAGACGGGTCCCGCGCTCCAAGAGCCCGCGACACGCACGCCCCGGTGGCCAGCGGAGAACTCCGGCCCGATCCAAGAAATGACCTGGCAGCCCCGTGCCGTCGCCGCTGCCAGCCAGCCTTAGGCCCAGGGCACAGAAGCACCCGCGCCTCCCCAGCCGCGTCGGAATGCGCCTCCCACGGGGTCCCCGCAGCTACAGGGGCTCTTCTGTCTGGCTTCCGCTGCTAGGTCTAGGACCAGCACCCAGTCCCGTCCAGCCATCTGCCCTGGGAAGTTCCCCACCGCAACCCTGAACGAGGCCAAGGAGGTGTAGGCGGCCCCGCTTGAGGGAACCCAAGGCGGGGGAGCCAGAGCCCAGATTTGCTTTGGTCCTGGGTCCATCCAGGATGGGACGCAGATCTTCTCTCAAGAGGATTAACTGATTCTGCAGCTACTTACTATGTGTGGGTCGGCACTGAGGAGGGGCCTGACGTCGAACTCCGGATAGGAAAATGCTGGGAGCAGCAGGACAGGAGGGGCCTGGACGGTGGACAGTCTCAGTGTGTCCAGCTGCTCAGAGGAGGACAAAACCTCCCAGCCCCCAGACTCCTCTCAGCCTGTTCTATAGCACTGTGCCCCGTTAATATTTCAGGTTCCTAAGCAGATTCTTTTTGAACACTAATATCCCTGGAAGACAACCACCACCACCCGCCCCAGCCCAGTCATTGACCTCTCGGTGTGAATTCGCTTAATCCTCCTGCTAATGCGCAATGACTTCCCACCTTGTGCTGGACTGCGCCGTCAACGCTTTCCAAGGGTTTGAAGAAACCTGTTCTCTACCTGTGTTCGCAGAAATGCGATGGCTTTAACCGCTCCACACCGATTCGTGTAGAACCTGCCCCGTGGCGAGGGGTGAGATGGGGACAGAATCCGCGGACTGTGGTCCAGGACATTTGCGGTCAGTCTCTTAGGGTGTAGCAGGCCGATGATGAACATAAGGGTGATAGGCTCAGGCCGCGAACAAGCTTCACAGAGAAGACTGGATTCTCCTCGGGTGATGGTCCTAATAGGTGAAAATCTGCACCCGGAGCCATCTAGATGGGATGGAAAAACTTTAAACTGCCAGAAACCTTGGAGAATTTGGAACGCCTGGAAGGAGCATCAGAATCAGCGGGAGATGAGGAAGAGAGAGGGACGAATTCCCTAACTTTGGCTATCTTTTTAGGTTTTCCTCCATTTCACTAGCCTGTGGAAGTTAGGCTTTGCGGCTAGCCAGGTCTTCACCTCCTAACCTGTTTTCTCTTCCCCACTCCTTCCATTGATGGGGGAGAAGGAAATGATCCAGCAAGGTACTAGTCCTCAGGGGAAAAAGACGGCCGGCTGGGTAGTCCTAAGGTTCAACTTTTGAATGCTGTGAAAAAGACTGAGCCTGTTTACAATTAATCTCACACTACTTGAGTACATGTGCTTTGTTTTGGGCTGCCCTAAATTGGTCCACCTGCAAGGCCCATATTATGGTGTGATACACTAGTAGCATCAATCAGACCCAACTATTCTTCAACAGTGCTTCCTGGCTTTTCTTTGCCCCCTCAAGCAATTTGAAAACATTTATTGTGCTAACCTGTCAACATCCTATTTAAACAACACCAAAGTGACACATTTTGCTGTTGTCATAATTTAACTTGTTTCAGCTGTTGTCATAATTTAACTTGTTTGAGACGAACTACCACACAATAGTTCTCAGTATAATTTCAAATTTGATAAACTTTCAACTAAATACTACTACCCAAATACTAAAACTGATGAGGAATCTATGATAGATCACAATCTTAAATGGCATGTATTGTTCCCTAAATCCTCAAACTTCAAAAAGAAGCACTAAACAGACAACTCCAAAGCAGTTTCTCTCAGGTCTCTCTCACTGATTGGCACTAGAAACATTTGATCATACAAAAGCAGTTAAAATGACAGAAATAGAGCAGTTGCTCTACAGCCTTTTTTTGTTTTGATCAAACATGAGCTCTGCTGTTCTGATCTCACACAATCTATGCAGGAGTAACCCTTCACAGAATCCCTAGTGGTTCAGACAAGGAAACTTCATTTATATTCATATCTGAGAAAAGAAAATAAATGTGAAAATCATCCCCAGTAAGAGATGGATACATCCACATTTGATTTGAGCTCCTATTGATCCTTGTCAAAGAAAGATGATGCAATCTGCTACTTTACATACTAGATTACCAGGTATTGGACACTGAAAAGTCTATTCCCTGGCCCTCAAATTTTCCTTTCTCCTGGCTTTACATTTTCTCCAGTGCTAACAGTTATCGGAATCAGACACTACCATCAGTGTCCCAATCCTGGGTGGCAGGAAAATTAGTAATAGAAAAATATGAGTAGACAATAAAAACTAGTTCAAAAAATTGTCCTGTTATACACAAATTTAAAGTGTGTTTATAATCTTTAATCCAGCAATCTGAATGCAATGATTTTAGTGCATATTAAAGTTCCTGAAGATATTACACGATGTTCATTTACGGCATGTTTGAAAATAACCAAACTGGAAAAATCACCAGTGGCCATCAGTAAGGGACTGATTAAATGAGTTATAAATTATGCATATACAGCAAGCATTTTTAAAGCACTAGGTAAACACATATGAGCTTATCAGGAAAGATGTCCAGGTTACGTTAAGCAAAAAAAGCAAGATCCAAAAGGACACTTGCTGGCTAACTTCCATGAAGTTACAATCCAGTTCAGGAGGTAGGACCAATCAAAAATGTAAAGAATGGCAATCTCCTATACACTCATTTTGTGACAAAGGAATGACACCTAGAGGAAAATTTTTTGGAGGATGAGGGCTGTCAGAGAGACATATATATGAGGTAAGTGATCAGTAAGCAAAAAAAATAAAATAAAATAAGGTAGAGGTGAGCAGATATGCTACCAGAATGGAAAAGCATGGCTTGGCATGCTTGTGCAAAGAAATGAATGTGCAAAGTTCAAAGATGATCTGGCATGAAGGAGTCCAAGACTGGCTGGAGCCATAGAGCTAGGAGGCTGTGATGAAAGTGCAGGTATGAGACAGATAAGGGCTGGGATTAGAATTAAGGCAATGAAGGATGAAAAAGGAATGATCTGGCAAGAATTCGAGACTGATTAGATTAAGCCGGCAGAGGTAAATAGTCTAGGAGGAGGAATCTGGGATGGATCCAAGATTTTAGGCTATTGAGAGAGACGCCAAAAACTGGGGAAAAAATGAGGAAGTCCAAAGGGGGATCTGGTATAAGGTTTGATTTTAGAAAATAATAATACACAGCAAAAAATTAAAGGTAAGACTAAAACTCAAATGAAAGGTCAGGACACCAAGCACAGGTGGGTGTCACCACCTGAAATTCAGAGAGAGCTGAGGTTCCTGGACTGAATCTTAGGAAGGAAATGTCAATGCAAGTGGAAGAACAGAATTAAATAACCCATCTATAGTCCTACTTTTGACCTCTAGCTCTTCAGTAATGTGATATGACTTGTTTATTTCTTTGTGGTCTGTATTTTCAGTGATGTGTGTAAGAAATGATTGTTAGTGTGGAAACCATCTTTGAATGAATTAATGTTATAGCCTTTATTGTTATGCTGGTGAATCAACTCTGTGCAGGACAAGATGAACTGGTTTTCAATTTTTAATAGCCCTTGTTTTCTCAAAGGATTATATAAGCTGGAAAAGCCAAATATAGAGAACATTCTTTTTTTCTAAATCAAATCAGAGTTGTGTTTTTTTTTTCTCTTCTGCAAGTGAACTGGTTAAAGTAAACACTATCTCTAATCATTATAAATAGGTTACCTTAGCTGACAATGCCTAAATTTTATTGTCTCCACAGTCCTTAAGAAGACAGGCATGTGATCTTTAAGAATTTCCAGTGCTGGGTCAAACCAGAATCCTAGATTACCATAACCATTTCCCCTCCAGTTAATTATTATACCAACACCTTAAGCAAAAACAATCATTCCAATTCGATAATAAGATCAAACAAATTCAATTTTACCTTGTTCACTGAGACAGGAGAGCCACACTGGGCAAATGCCTTGGTTACTAAGAAGACAGCATTTAAAATCTGCCCTGAGCTGGGGCTGTGGCTCAGTGACAGAGCACTTGCCTAGTGTGCAAGAGACACTGGGTTCCATCCCTGCAGCAGGGAACAGAACTCTGTTAGGGAAAAGAAAAGAAGCTCAGATGCCACTTTTGCTTTCAGAAGGCACTTTTGTATAATCTGTGGGGTAGATTGTTAGTGAGGGTTCCTCTACACCATTTGCTATATAATGAAAAAATACAAGTTTATATTTTCCTTTTACCATCTTTAATTTGCAACTTTTTCTCTCTTCCAACTTTATAGTCCATAAAAAGAAAAAATGTTTCTTGGCAGGAGTGGCAGCCCCCACCTGTGAGCACAGCACTCTGGGAGATGGGAAGCTGAGACAGGAGAATCACAAATTTAAGCCCAGCCTGGGCAACTTAGTGACTTAGAAAGACCCTGTCCCAAAATTTAAAACAATTTGAAGGCTTGGAAAGTTGCTTAGTATAAAGGCCTTGGGTTCAATCCACAGTACCATAAGGAAAAAAAAAGTTCTCATAAAAATAAGACTGTATTCCTCTATCCCTATCTTTAAAATAATTTTATGTCCCCTCCTGAGTCTCTGAATTTTTCACAAAATTTTCATTTTTATTTATTATTTATCAGTTTAGCCCTGTCTTCCCATTTCATCCTCTCTTGCCCTCAGTTTTTGGTTTCCTCATATTGATTCAATGCTGTGGAATTATCTTTAAGAACTTTAGCAATACAAAGTGATGGCACTGGGCAGTGAAGCAGGAGAATCATAAGTTCCAGGACACCCTGCACAACTTAGTGAGACCCTGTCACAAAATAAAAAAATAAAAAGATTGAAGATGTAGCTCAGTAGTTACAACAGCTGCCTCACGTGTGCCAAGCCTTGGATTCAATCTTCAGTACCAGGAAGAGAGGAAGTAAAGAGGGAGGAAGGAGAAAACAAAAAGATGGAAACAAAGAAGAAAGAGAGAAAGAAAAATAGAAAGAAAAAAAGAAAGAGAAAGAAAGAAGGAAAGGAAGGAAGGAAGGAAAGACAGAAAGAAAGACAGAAAGAAAGACAGAAAGAAAGGCCAGAGATGTAACTCAGAGGAACAAGCACCCACCAGCAAGCATGAGGTTCTGAGTTCAACTTTTGGTACAAAAAAAAAAAAAAAACTAAAGTATAATCTCCCAAATTTATCTAATTTAGGGAGTGTCAAATTGACCAGAGAGAAAATATCTATAGTAAGACATTGTTGGGAGCCAGTCCTAATGGGCATGTGCGCAAGATGGTGCCCGCACTCCGCCTATACCGCTCCCCCGCCCATCGTGTGCCCAAGATGGCGCCTACATCCTGCTTCCGGGTTCTTGCTCAGGTTGCAACCAGCACCAAATATGGCTACACACAATCTGCCCCGCGCTAATGGCCAATAGCTCGCCTCCACGTAGAACC
>PVJX010018008.1:0-37300 GCA_004027295.1 Dolichotis patagonum
TGAATCTGTATAGTAATTTTGGGACAATGGCCATTTTCACAATGTTTGTTCTTCCTATCCATGAACAGGGGATGTCTTTCAAATTTTCTGAGGTCCTCTTTGATTTCTTTTTCAGGGTATTATAATTTTCCTTGTATAGTTCTTTTACTTCTTTTGTGAGATTAATTCCTAAGTATTTCATTTTTTGGATGCTAGTGTGAAGAGTGTGGCTTCTCTTACCTCTCTTTCAGTATTTTTGTTGTTAGTGTATAGGAATGCTATTGATTTTTGAGTATTGACTTTGTATCCAGCTACATTGCTGAATTTATTTATTATATCTAGGAGTTTTTCAATGGAGTTTTTGGGGTCTTCTATGTAAAGTATCATGTTATCTGCAAATAATGATAATTTAACTTCCTCTTTTCCTATCTTTACTCCTTTTATTTCTCTCTCTTGTCTCATTGCTCTGGCTAGTATTTCCAGTACTATGTTGAATAGGCGCGGTGATAGGGGACATCCTTGTCTTGTACCTGATTTTAAGGTAAAGGCTTTCAATTTTGGGCCATTTAATATGATACTGGCTGTAGGTTTGTCATAGATGGCCTTTATCATATTGAGGTAAAGACCATCTATTCCAATTCTCTGTAAGGTTCTTATCATGAATGAGTGTTGGACCTTATCAAAAGCTTTTTCTACATCTATAGAGATGATCATGTGGTTCTTACTTTTGGCTCTATTGATATGGCAGATTACATTTATTGATTTATGTATGTTAAACCATCCCTGCATTCCTGGGATGACTCCCACTTGGTCAAGGTAAATAATCTTCTTGATGATTTGCTGCACCCTGTTTGCCAATATTTTATTGACAATTTTTGCATCTATGTTCATTAGGGAGATTGGCCTATAGATCTCTTTTTTAGTTGGGTCTTTCTCTGGTTTTGGTACTAGAGTAATATTTGCTTCCAGGAATGACTTAGGAAGAATTGCTTCCCTTTCGATTTCATGGAAGAGTTTGAGGAGTGTTGGAATTAAGTCTTCTTTGTATTTCTTGTAGAATTCTGCAGTGAATCCATCTGGGCCTGGCTCTTCTTTGTTGGCAAGGACTTAACTACATTTTCAATTTCAGTAATAAAAATTGGGTTTTTCAGCAGTTTTACATCTTCCTGATCCAGCTTTGGTAGTTCATATGTATTTAGGAATCTGTCTATTTCTTCAGTGTTATCGAACCTATGAGACTAGAGGTTTTAGAAATACGTGTTGATGATCTTCTCTATTTCCACTGAGTCTGTAGTAATTTCACCTTTTTCATTCCTTATTGCATGAATTTGAGTTTTTTCTTTCCTTTTTTAAATAAGGTTGGCCAGGGGCTTATCAATTTTATTTATTCTTTCAAAGAAACAACACTTTGATTCATTGATCTTTGTACTGTTTTCTTAGTCTCTATTGCATTAATTTCTGCTCTAATCCTTATAATTTCCTCCCTTCTTTTGGCTTTAGGCTTGGCTTGCTCTTCTTTTTCTAGATGTTTGAGTTGTAGTTTGTTTATTTGTATTCATTCTGTCTTCCTGATGTGGAAACTCAGTGCAATAAGTTTTCCTCTGAGGACTGCTTTCATTGCATCCCACAAATTCCAGTAAGTTGTATTTGTATTTTCATTTGCTTGTAGATATTATTTAATTTCTTCTCTAATTTCCTCCATGACCCACTGATTGCTCAAGAGTGTATTACTCAGTTTCCATGTGTTTGTGAGGTTTTGCAGTTGTTTTTATCACTAATTTCTAATTTTATGGCACTATGATCCAATAACATGCATGGGATAATTTCAATTCTTTTGCATTACTTAAATATGTTCTGTGGGCTAGTATATGGTCTATTTTAGAGAATGTCCCATGTACTGCTGAGAAGGTACATTCTGATGTTGGATGGAAAATTCTATATACATCTATCAAGTCCATTTGTTCACAGGTGTGGTTCAGTTCTGTTATTTCTTTGCTGATTTTCTGTCTAGTTCATCTGTCCCTCTGTGTCAATGGCATGTTAAAATCTCCTGCTGTAATTGTATTATTGCTTATTTGACTTTTCATTTCTGTTAACATTTGCTTTGTATAGCTGGGTGCTCTGGAATTTGGTGCATATATATTTAAGATTGTTATCTCTTCCTCTTAAAGTTTTCCCCTAACTAGTATGTAGTGACCTTCTTTATCTCTTTGGATCATTCTTGGTTTGAAGTTCACATTGTCTGCAAACAGGATTGCTACTCCTGCTTTTTTTTGGTTTCCTGTTGTGTGAAGTATTGTTTTCCATCCCTTGACTTTCAGTCTATGGGCTTCCTTTTGGGTAAGATGGGTTTCTTGTAGACAGCATATGGTTGGATGTTGCTCCTTGATCCATTCTGCCAGTCTGTTTCTTTTGATTGGTGAGTTGAGGCCATTTACATTAATGGTTATAACTGTTATATATTGGTTTATTGTTGACATGTTATCTTTCTGCTGTTGTATCTTTAGCTTTTCATTCTATTTATCTGCCTTGCCTGGTGGTTTTATCCTATGTATATCTAGAATATACATAGGATTTCAGTATTCTTTGTAGGGCTGGTTTGGTGTTCATGAAGTTTTTCAGCTGTTCTTTGTCATAGAAGTATCTTATTTCTCCATCCATTTTGAAGGACAGTTTTGCAGGGTACATCAGTCTGGGTTGGAAGTGGTTTTCCTTTAGGATCTGAAATACTTCACTCCATGCTCTTCTTGACTTCACTGTTTGTGTTGAGAAGTCTGCTGTGATTCTGATAGGTTTTCCTTTTAGGTGATCTGTCTTTTCTCTCTAATAGCTTTTAGTATTCAGTTCTTATGGTGGGTTTCTGGGATGGTGATTATTATGTGTCTAGGTGTAGTTTTATTTTGGTTATGGCTATTTGGAGTTCTATATGCTTCTCTAATCCAAATGTCAGTTTCCATTCTCATATTTGGGAAGTTTTCAGCTTTTACTTCTATAAGAATCCCTTTGATAGCATTTGGGCTATCTCCTTTTTCATTTATCCCTATTAATCTTATTTTATTTTTCTTTGCATCACCTTGTAGCTGTTGAATTGTTATTTCCTGATTCTTTGTTATTTTTAAAAGATCTTGTCTTTCCTGTTCACTAGCTGCAATCTTATCTTCGAGGTCTGAAATTCTATCTTCACTTTCATTGAGGCAGTTTTTACAGCTTTCAATAGAATTTTTGATTTCTTGTATCTCTTTGAATCTGCTTTATATATTCTGCTTGTTTCTTATAGTGTTCACTCAGGGATTCTATCTCTTTGCTTTGTTCCTCTAATTTTTTAGCTGTGTCTTCACTAGATGCGTTCACTATTTCTTTCACTACTTTTATCATTTCTTCTTTTACCTGAGCAATTATTTCTAATTTGAATTTCTCCATAGCTTCCCCTAGTTGCTTCTTTATTTCAGTTGATATCATTTCAGTCATTTCAGGTGTATGGCTTCTATTTTCTTCTATGTACATGGCTCCCAGGCTTTCTTGGGATGGGCTGGTGATTTGAGCCTGCCTTTTGATCTTTCCTTTTGTCATTTTTCTTTATTTCCTTGGTTTGAGTGGTGTTCCAAAGCTTCCTCTTGGTATGTTGCAAATCTCCTACTGCACCCTCAGCTACTGGAGCAGTGTCAGCTCCTCTGCAGGCACTTGGCTCCCTAAATTGAGAGGAGGACGCAGGGTGTGGAGAACTGTGGCCAGAGAAACCCCCGGGGCACAATCCCCTGTCCTAGGGTTGTGGATATGAATTCAACCACTGGCAGGGCTGGTCTCAAGATGTCCCCAGGCCAGCCCAATTGAGCCCAGAGTCCTCGTGCAAGGTTTCTGTCACCTGGACTGCTGAGTGTGGTTGACTGAGGCCCTGCAATCTGCTGGGCCCAGTCCATCGTCCTCCCAGTAGCTCCCCAGAGACTCAAAAGCGGAACGTAGGTCTCCAACTTTCCCCAGGTCACTGGAACTCACCTGGGGCAAACTCTACCCCTCTGCAGATTCTTGGCTCTCTCAAGAGATGTAGAAGCTAGGCAGTGGAGAACTGGGGCCGGCAGAGCCCCCAGGCACAATCCCCTGTCCTGGGGCAAACTCCCCCCCCTGCAGATTCTTGGCTCTCTTAATTGAGATGCAGAAGCTGGGCATGGAGAACTGAGGCTGGCAGAGCCCCAGGGCATAATCCCCTGTCCTAGGGGTGTGGATATGAACTCAGCCACTGGCAGTGCTGGTCTCAAGGTTGTCCCCAGGCCAGCCCAATTGAGCCCAGAGTCCTCGTGTAAGGTTTCTGCCTCCTGGACTGAAACCAGGCCACCCAACGTAGTTGACCGAGGCCCTACAATCTGCTGGACCCAGTCCAGCATCCCAGTAGCTCCCCAGAAACTCAAAAGCCAGAACATAGGTCCAAATTATCTTCTTTTGCAAGAGAAAATCTGAAGCTAATAATTTGTAAAATTACCTTTGTAGTTGTGACTTATCCTTACTGTGTTCCCAAAAATTCTTAGCAAAAACTATCTCCAATGTCTAAAGCAACCTTCTTTACAATTGACTCTAAATTTAATTCTCTAAAAATTTTGCTTTGTCTTCTGACTCTTCATGGCTTCTTTTATTGTTCGTTTTCATTCTTTCCTAACTCCTCATAAGTATGCATATATTGAAGCCTCTATTATCTTGAAAAACAAAGACATTTCTGAATATCACTGTCTCACTCTCCCACTTGCCTTCTGGTGAAACTAAAAAATGTTTTAAAGGATTTCACTCTTCTTATCTTAAGCAATTAAATAAGACTCCCACACTCTTACCTTTTCAAATCCACAATCATTTAGGCTTAGAATTTCACCAACACTTGTGTAAACTATTTCAGCAACTCACCTTTTCACTTCTAGGTTCTCTACCACAAGTCCATTTACACCTGGCTACTCATATAATATTTCCACATGTAAAGTATTGGTTACTTTATTTCTGGTTTAAAATCATCAATACCTCTCAATTATTCACTCAATAAAGTGTCACTACCTTAAAAGAATACAAGATATGATTAAAAGTTCTAGTCATATTATTTAGCTAAATTATTACAAATAATAAAAACATTACTATATAATAGAGTTTCTTAAATGATCACCTACAAAGATTTAATTTGGATTTATAATTACTCCACATACTTTTAAAAAGCTTCTCCAGTTTACATAAAGGTTTTCAGCAAATAGGAACAGAAATTTTCACCAGCACTCCAAAGTGCATATTGTTTAATAGTTCCAGTTGCTATGTACCACTGAAAGAGGCATTATTCCCATTAGAGAAACCTAGATGGGCTCACCTGTGCATCAGCAAGCTGAACAGCAGGAAATCCTTGGTTGGCTTCTTCTACACCTGCCACATCATCCTGACTAGTGCTATGCTGAGAATGTGTTCCATCCAAAGTATTCTGGTCACTAGACAAGACTGTGTTGAAATCTGAGGCTGAGGGTATTGTAGGGAGATTGGGTGCAACACCTAACAGAGTAAATTTTTAAGACTCAAATATAAATTATTGGAAAATAGAAACAACATAAAATGCTACAATAACAAACTTTTGAAACCTATATTGTAGTCCCATTACTAGACCATTTAAAATGAAAAGAAAGAAAATATTGCTTTTAGGTTAGTTTACAAACATAACTTTTTAATGGAAACTGAAATCAGTTCATTAATTTCCAGAAAATATCAATCATTCTTGTATATGAACAAGAGTCAGTCAATCCAAAAGGTAGAATTTTTTGATAAGCATCTCACATCCCATCATCTTTGTGCTGAGGGAGAGTTATAAACAGTAGCAGGTTCTTCAAGACTTATACATTTATTTTCCTGAGGCAGAACAAAAATGAGACATCACTGCTTTTTTGCCTCTATCATTTAACTTAGGCAAAGGACTCATAATAACGGGAAATCATTCCCTTTGGGTTCTCTTACAATTTAAATTATATTCACAACACATGGTAGTGAAATTAATGGTAAAATAACACCAAGAACTGATGGAAGCACCAGCCTCTGTCTTCTTCAGCTGAGGGCAAGAACTAGCATGCAGTTAGAATTAGGAATCGTTCTACACTGAAGGTGGTCCACATCCGCAAGAGAAAGCGCTGAGTGGTAATTATCACTCATTTTTTCATATATTTATATTCTCTCTATGAAAAGAATTTACTTGAAATTCAAATAGCTGTTACATGAATTAATTGTAGTTTCCTTCAGGAATCAGTATTAAAGGCTACTTCATGTATTTTTCATATGTAAATAATGTATATTATAAGAAAATAATACATACATTTACTAAACTTGAAAAATACAAAAAAAAAAAAACAGAAAAAGAAAAAGAATAGGAAGGGAAGGTTGGTTCCCTTATATTTCTGGATATAGCCACCATTACTTTTAGGGTGAATTTCTTGCTAATCTTCTTCCTAATACTATACATGTATTCTTCTAAAATAAATGGCCCTCATTTGTCCTCCTCTTCAAGGAAAAGAATCTTACTTTATGGCTGTTAGTCCTTCTTTCAATTTAGCATTTGTTTAATAAATATAAAGGATATAGAAATAACAGTCATTATTTCTCAGAGGGATTTAGATAAATTAAAAAATTATTTAATATTGCAGGTCCATAATATGGTTGCAATTAGACCAGTTTTTTTTCTTACTTACCTCCTTACAGTGTTTTGAAAATTAAATAAGCTCCACTAAATGGAAGGTTTAGATTCTTGCAGTTATATACATTCTCATATCTGGTATATGTGCTTTTCCACAAGAATACTGAATGAATTCTTAAATATTCTCTCAACTGAGGTATCATTAAAGCCATTTATAAATGGCCCATCTTAACTGAACACCACTTAAATGTCTAACAGTATTTTAATTATTCTATTAAAAATAGGAATTTCCTATAACTATGTGTGCTACTTAGTTAAGTCAAATAATATTATAACTCAATACCTGTTGGAAGACTATTGTGTCCTGATTTTGTTGCAGGAGATTCTTGTATCATACTCCCTCGATTACTCACAGCATTTGACATCCAATTATAGAAACTCACAGATGATGGCTCAGACAGCAAAGGATGTTCAGATAACATATCAGTGGCCACTGTATTTCCTGAAAATATAGTTTTACAGAGTACAGAATTATGTATGCACTAAAGAACAGAAAACACAATTTGTATAATTATTTTCAAAAAGTAAGGTTAAAATATCTTCTTTTCATAGATGTTTTTAAACTCTTCCTGCATGACGCTGCAACTTGAATACTAAGTCATTAATAAGTATCTTATTTTTACTATAACTGGGAGGAGATGGGTGGAGGTTCTATATTGATTGGTCTAGCCACATCTCACACCAAATGCCTAGGCTGATATTAGTTAGTGCTACTACTTAAAAATGCGAAGGGCATGAAGTTGGAAAAAAGTTAAATACAGCACAATTGTCTTCTAAAATATTTTCTCAAAAATAAGGTATAAGTTTAACACTGCAACCAAAAGTATACATCTAAATAACAACATAATTTTAATTAAAATACACCTATAATTGTCAAATTTAGAGGATGTACCTGTTCTTGTCAAGGAGCTACTTTTTACAGCTGCACTACTTCTCTGAGGAGTCCCTTCCAGAAGATTATGCAAGCTTGGAAAGCTTCCAGTCAGATAGCTAAGTAGGCTCTCCTTTCTTGGACTTTCTTTTACTGGCATTCCAGCACGCCCAACATGCACTGGAGAATCTGTGGCAGTGTCTCCACTGGTATAGCTCAGAGAATGATATGGATGAATGCCCTGGAAGGAACAAATTGGAATTTTTTCTTATGTGTATAAACATGACCACTGATAACTACTATTCCAATTGCTACTGCTGCTAGCAACAACTACTGTTACAACTGTCAATACTGTTAGCTATTCTGCACATTAATACTAAAACTGATGGGGTCTATTAGAATTGTGTTGAATCTCAGGTGTGTAATCATGTTCTATAACTCTATAATACAAATTCTACAAACTCTATAATTCTGTAACTGTATAATACAAATTACCCCCTTTACTATCATTATTATATTAAAGCCTGGCCCCTATATTTTAACTACACATCATTCAATTTCCTTCTAAATTTGGAAAGAATCAAGTGCACAGCATATCAAGAGTTGGTACAAAATAAAGCACAGTTAATAGCTAGTAGAAAGAGTACCAGAATATCATAAAATTATAGGTAGGATGTTTGTGGAGGTGTTGTTAAGCCCCAGAGCTAATGAAGAAAAGTACCTGAAATATTTCTATCACTTTTGATTAACTCAACCAGCAAACTAATACACAGATACAATTTCCCTTAAAATATTTCTTTGAAAAACTAAAAATTTTCAGACTGAAATAATCTATATCATGATGAATACTATAAAAGGAAGGTATAGACACTCATGGAAACTAAAGAAGGGAAACCTGTCTACCTTTCACAAACTTCCTGAGGCTTCTTATTAAAGGTCAACAGAGCAATCTACCTGGAAGCAAAGTACAGGCTTTTGGTAAGAGCAAAAACTCTAGGGCAAAGGCCACCGGTGCTGTGAAGTTCTCTGAAGTCTTAGCCCTCTCTGAAAATGAGAACAATCTGTGCTGGTGTTGAAAAGGATGTCAATATAGAGGATAAAAAGCACTTAGAATACACAGGCATTAAACACTTGCTTGGGCAAGTTAGCAAGATCCTGTCTGAAAATAAAACTTTTTCGAAAGGTTTAGGAATGTAGCTTAGTGTAAAAGCCCTGGTTTCAATTCCCAATACCCTCCCCTCAACACACACACACACACACACACACACACACACACACACACACACACTAGGAGTTATTAATCAAGTTATTAAATACGCAATATTTAAATTTGAGATAACAAAACTTTAGGTCTTCTCTTTGTCTGTATCACTCTAACCAAAAACCAGCAATAATATACCTTTATTTTTAATGCAGAGTCACTATGGGTATGAGTTTTTGAAAGTTTCCTCATTATCTCAGCTCCAGTAACAGGCCCAGAGCTACCAGGTGGTGGCCGGTTTGCTGTTCCTTCTAGTAGCATTGTATGTTCACTGACTGTGGCTGAAATAGGTCAAATAAAGAAATGAGGCATATGTTATCCCACATATTCTTGAAGAATCAATTTTCAGTGTTCCTGGCTCAACTTCATAATTTCGCAAAGAATTGCAGAATCTACTATAATATTTACACTTTTCTCTCCTTTATTCTTAAATTCCAGTCCTCTCAATCTCAAAAAAGGAACAAGTATTTTCTATTCACTCTTTCTCAAATGCTACGCAAATTATACAGAAACCAAAAATCAATTAACCAAGCTCAAGAATGTCCAAAAAAACCATAGATTAACATGGGTGTATGCAGATAATTTCTAGAGGGGATATGCAATGCACGTATTATTCCTTTAAACCTTTGTGCAGACATGAAATTCTGGAAATAAGTAATAATAAAATCCAGACTGTTCCTCACAATACATTCATTTATTAAATGTAGGAGTTTTATTTTTTCAAAAACTATGCAGAGTAAAATATTATATATCAATATTCTGAAAACTCTTAATTTTAGGGCCACTCTTCTTTCCCATGGTATTTCTCATATTTGTCAAAACACTATAGGATAAATTTTCATTGAGTTACATGTCATGAGAATAATAAAACTTAACCTCTAGCAAAAATTACAGTGTCCATGTATACTGTGGAGAGGGATATTGGCTCTCTGTTCTCATACAACTGCTTTGTTAACAGAATAGGAGGCTCCCCTCAGGCTTTCAAATTTAGTTAAATTAAGCTTCAGACATGCACAAAGTGATAAGACAAAGGGCCTTTTTAAAACAGATAAACAGATACAGTTTTCAAAATATGTCTTTAATAGTTTCATTCAAAACACTCTTGTTATACAAAGATATTCTACTAGACAGATCAGAAGAAATCTATTATATTTCATAAGATTAAACTTATAAAATCAAGCCGGTAAAAACAGTCAATAAAGTCAGCAGAAAGATTCCAAAATTATTACTACTATGTACTTGGATTAACGAAACTCATACTTGTATAATTAAGCCATAATAACTTCAAATTTGGGACAGGAATTATTAAAATTTTCATAAATCCATATTATCAAGTATATAACATCTACCTGTTATATTTGCTTATATTAGTAATTATGGGAAAAATCAAAGACTTTTGATAGCTTTTTAAAAGATACAGTAGTAATGGGCATGGTGGCATACATCTATAATTACAGCATTCTGGAAAGCTGATGCAGAAAAATCACAAGTTCAAGCCCAGCCTGGACAACTTAGCAAATAACTTAGTGTAACCCTGCCATTTAACAAAAAAAAAAAAAAAAATTAAGGGCTAGAAATGTAGAGCTCAGTATGAAAGCCCTGGATTCAATCACAAGTGTCACCAGAAAAAAGATAACTGGTTTTATTAATACAACATGCACATAACTGAAAGAAAAAAATAAGAGTAACTGTGCAAAGTTAAGAAAATAATTGTGAAGGGTGAGAAAAATACTCAACAAATGCTTACAAAATTACCTGCATCAAACTCGAATTCTGCTCCATCAGCACTAGTATCACTTTGAAGACCACCCCCATTGTCTACACCAAGTCCATCTTCATGTTCACGGTCCACAGCTACTTGAGGTTTTAGGGGCTGAGCAGGTCTGTGTAAGCTAACTCCTTTAAAGGCAGGTGTCACCACAATAAACTTCATCCACTGTCTTGCCAATGCAACTAAACCTTTCTTTAAAGTTACTAAAGCAGGAAGTCCATCACTCTGTAACAACCATGATGAAGGCGTAAGTACACTAATATAATAATAAGTTACCACTAAAAGTTTTACATACATTTTGCTCATTTACATCTATACATCTCCATTTATAGAAGAAAAAACTAAAACTTAAATGTTAAATAATTTTTTCAAAGTTACTCAGGATTTCAAGTCAATTATGGAACCTGCCATGGCTCAGGTATGGTTTGGGCATGTCACTCAGGGCTTATGTGTTCACTTTGTGCAAAGTAGTAGGATCTTTAAGAGGTATAACCTAATGGAGATCATGGGGCATGATGCTTTTAGAATATGTTAATGTAGTTCTGACAGGATACTGTCAGTTCTCACAAAAAAGTTTATAAGACAGAAAGACTGGCACCTCCTCAGCCTCTGGCTTTCTATCTTCCCATCCACTCTTTTTCTTGTACTCAAGAAAGCCACTGCTAAAGGTTGCTCCCCACCACAGACAAATTAATGCCAGTGGTATGACTTGGAACCTTTAGGGCTGTGAGCTAAAGAAACATTTTTGCTTTAAAAAGCACAAAGCCTCAATACTTTGTTACGGTAACAGAAAACAGACTACTATAGAATGCAGCCTTTGGTATAATCTTTGTATATTTCTGTCACAAAGCACATCAATACCAGTTGAATATGACACTAGACACAGGGTTCAAACTTGGGTTTTGTCTTAATTAGTATTTAACCTACTTCACTTTTGTGGCCTAAGAAAAGAATCAAAAGGTATTTTGAGCTCCTTGTAATATTCACTGAGCAGAGAGAAAATAAAATTATTCCTGTCAAAGATTAGATAACTGTCACCATTGTAAATCTATAACTAGCAGGTAAACAGGACAAAAGCATCAGTCTCAGATCTAAATATACTTTTTAAATTCATCATTTACTACAGATTCTTAACTTGCCTGGATATTAACAGCACTGATATACTAGTCTCTAATTTGGCTACATATTTTTTATGTATGCTCTACAGGCCAGAAGTCTTTAAGAAGAAAGGGGATACACCCAAAGTCCTAAAACTTTAATTATGTTTTATCTCCTTTTCTAGGGGTAGAGATGAATTACATTTGTTTTGCACAATTATATATTTTCCCTTCAGTCATTAATTCATCCTTGTTTTACTGAATCACAATGAGAAATCTGCTCTCGGTGATTACTCTTGTTTGAAACACTTTATTCCTTCAGCTTCCAAGATACAGCTTTCTTGTTTCTACTATCTGCCTTTGCCAGCTTGGTACTCTGCACAGCTGTATCCAATCTCTTTACTCTCTTTAATTTTCACATTTTTAGACTACATCCTGATCAGTTTCTCATTCAAAATTTCATACGGAGAAATTTCACCTATGCCCATACCTTCTAACAACAGTTTTGTGGTGGCAATGCATATATCACTTATCTGACCACACTGCTGTTAACTGATTTATATTTCTAACTGAATTACTCCTTTGGCTTTTTGACATGCATATTAAACTTTAGAGGTCATCTAATAAAATCGCAACTTCTTTAAAGGTAACATAGTTTCAGAACTCACCATAGTAGCATCATCAATGATGGAATAATTTGCTTGATGCAAGTAGTGGTGTAATATATTACAAAGTAAACATGAAGGATTTTCTTGAAGAAAGCGGGCAACTTTTGTAAGTCTGTTGTATTTACTTCTTAAGGGAAAATGTACACTTTTATTCTGAAATGAAGCAACAACAACAAATTCAGAGTGATATATATGAAAGATCCTATAGTAAGAGATATATAAGAATTAAGAACTTGCAGACCTGGTATTTTCCGATCAGGATTAAAGATCATTTTCAAAAATAAAATTTTTATAATACTTTACATTATTGAAGACATACCTCTAATGCTTCTGTCATTATGCATCCCATAACAGCACAAATTCTCAAAGTTCCTTCAGTTTCCAATTTGTTTAAAGAGGACTTGAGTTGGTCAATGGGAACAAGCCATGCACCAACAGCTGGAGTTGCAGTGCTCAGAAGATTCAGTTGCCTTTTAAAATAAATAAAAAACCATTAACTGTTAAAACCTACATTTTAGACAATTCCCCAGTCCTACCTTACTTTTTGGCTATTTTATTCAAGCAAAATTACCTTCTTTTTCTTTTGACCACTGATAAATTTAGAAATATAACTAAGAAAAGAAAAGTGAGAAAAAGTCTGTTAGAGCTTTAAAAAAAGAACAAACAAAATACTAAGGGAAGACAATAAGGAATAAATCTAAAGTACTAGGAAAGAAACTGGGTTAAGTAGGTGAGAATAATGTCTACAGAAAACGAAGTAAGAGATGCAAAAAACAGCAACTCTAATGTTCATGGCATATAGGTACATCAGAAAAACAATCTTGAAAAAAGATGAAACAAAATTCTATGCTATTTGAAATTAAGAAGCATCCATGAACAGTATGACACTTAAAACTTTTTACCTAGAAAATGCATGGGTAGGAGATCTCACATTGGTGGGAGCTGCAAAACTAAACCAAATTTCTTTAATGGTCAACTTCATGCTACATGAATCTGGAGGTGGAGGCATTAGAGGCAGATCTTTTTTTAAATCATCAGATTCAACTCCTTCATCCTATGGAAAACAAAACATCAAACACATCATGAAGAGCCACCAACACACAATTTCACTAGTGTTTTAAGTCCAAGTTTTCAGATAACTCTTTTACATAATAATAATGTGAACCTTGCTCAATACAACATTCTTCTGATTCTGAGAAATATGGAACCCAACAGTGCTAAATAACAGTCTTAATAACTGGTTATACTATAAACCATAAATCAAAGATCTTAGAACTAAGGGATTTCAATTGATCACTTCATTCAATCAGATTTGTTTAGTAATGATGAGTGTCACCTTTCCCAGATAAAGTAAATAAGAGAAAGCAATCTTGGAATTTTTCCAGAATGCATATTGCTATTAACTTGGACAGTGGGTGATGGAATTAAGGTCTGCTGCTCCCTATCAGATTTCCACTGCACTTTAACAGAAAATTTCAAACTCCCAAATAAAGTGCCATAAAGAATATTATTGTAGCACATGTTCAAATAAGACTTTTTTAATAAAAATTCTTATTTTATAAGCTAGTGATTTGAATCTGTATTGAGAAATTTTTGCAAAGTACAATTACCACTTTCCTGGATGCAGAGGTCAAGAAGCATAATATTCAAGAAACAAAAAAGGTCTTCTGCCAGTTATGTCTACTTACAAGTCTCTAATTTACTTTTAGGTATACTTGGTTATGATAAAGAAGAGCCCAATATTTTTGTAGGATAATTAGACAATGACAAATATCCAGAAAACAGATTCATATAAATGTACAATCTCTTACTGGCAACTATTTTTGTGAAATGTGGCAGGAAACTCTAGTATGAATGGATGAAAGGTTATTTATCCCACTGGTCTCTGATTCAGTTAGTAGTTTATGTAACACATAATATCCATACTACATTATGTTTTAATTTTTAAAAAAAAAATCTAAGCTGATACAGTGTCACAAGCTCCTAGGGCAGGGAAAGCAGCTTACTGGTAGAATGCTTGTCCAGCATATGCAAGGCACTAGGTTCCATCCTCAAAACCACAAAAATAAAGATTAAAACTCTGATTTCTCAAATACACATTTGCCCCATGGATTTTGGACTTGAGGATATTAGCCAGAAACAGGATATATAAAGATACAGAACTTGAACTTTTTAAAAAGGGAAGGAGACTTATAAACAAATAATTATAAAAACACGAACAGGTGTTATGGCAAACAGAAACACTGAAATGACAACCAGGATTTGGAAGCAGATTTAGTTACGCCGACAGGTAGTGATAGATAGGAATCACTCTCAAAATATCAGGCCCCAATCTCTGGTGGTCTAGGGCTTTTAGATGATACACAAGCAGCAGGTACAAAGGCAAGATAGAATAGCTTGGAGGTTCTTCTAATTAGCTAGCAGGATGAGATCATCGGTTACACAACTAGATTAATGATCATCAGTTATAATCGGACATCCTGCATGTTCGGTTACGCTCCTGTGGTTAAAGGGAGAATTACAGAGCCATGAAACAGTAACAGAGCTAGGCAATTTCAAAAGAACAAAGTTTTTTAAAGGAAACAATTTTTCTGGTACAGTTTCTTCCTTTCTAGGTTCAAATAAACAGTAACAAATTTGGTGTCTGACTAACTGCATTTGTGGTTCCTAAGGTACAAACATTGATAAATGACAGGCCACTAATTCTGGAGCTCCAGTGAAGGGTTAATGCCAAAGGCATACACAGAGGGAAAGAGAAGTATTATTAAATTATGGAAATGGTCTAGGAAATAAGTCAGGGAGTAAACAAACAGCAAGATGGAAAGCCAAGAACAGAACCTTGGTGGAACACATACACTTGAGAAGGAGAAATACACTAATTCTAAAAACAAGCCAAGAAAAGGCACAGGATCTAAAGAAAATTGTGTTACAGAATTCAAGCCAACAGAGTAGAATGTTAGAGAAAGACCCTTGAATTTCCATCAAGTATTTTAGTAGGTGAAAAGAAGGAAAGACCAGTTAGGTACTTTCCAACCCTTGTGTTAAGTGAGTAGTTACTATGTTTTTTTAGTTTCCTAATTAAAGTGCTAGTCCATTCCCCCAGCAGTTCCCAGAGAAAACTGGGGGAATGTTTTAAACTATACTCCAAATAAAAATAAATGCCTAGAAACCTGAGCTTTAGAAGTAAGTAGATCCATGAATACTGGATACTCATGACATATATTTTAAGTAAAGAGGTGGTTTCTCTGAAGCTTGTTTTTGTTTGATCTTCAATTGGTCTAATTCTAAAAATGATCAGTAGTGTGTGTGTGTGTGTGTGTGTGTGTGTGTGTATGTGTGTTCTTTTACTAAATTCTCATTATGTTCTGGGTACCAAGTTAAAAACCTGTCATATATATTGTCTTTTTCAGTCTTTACTACTATATAATGTCAATAATTTATTCCTGTTACAGGTGAAGAAACATGACAAACGCAACTAGTTGCGTCTTCAATATAGAATTCTGAATGACTTTTTGGTCTTGTTGTGGTAGCTGTACTCTACTTACAACCATAAAATGCTACCACAGTAAAAATTATAAATGAATAGAAGACATTCAGAACTCTGAAATAAGCAGAAACTGAAGAAAATATTTAGAACTTACATGAAATACCACCAATAACAAAATTACTTCTTAAAAATGACTTTTGCTAAAATTAACATACCACGTTTCCTTTCTTAAATTCTATTAATTCATTAATTCAAGTGTGTAAGTTTGAAACATAGCAACATATCATGTTAAGTACTATGATGTATATATTTGTGATACATTTTGGAAATTGTGCTCTAGACACAGTGTATTCATTAACATGCCAAAACAAGAAAACACAAATACGTTTTAGAAATAAATTTAGAATTGATCACACCATTTTCTATGTTATATTCTCAAAGCATGATTATTATTATTAGAAATTCACCAACTTGTTCATCTGAAACAGAATTTCCATTTAAGTCAGAGGAAGGACTTGTCCGGTCACATGGAAGATTATCATCAGAGACATCAGTATTATAACCACTGCCAGTTGGAGAATCAGAAGAATTATTGGATGTCAGTACTCCACCTCTCTCTGTGACATTAGCTTTACCCATAATTCCAAAACTATTATATAAAATAGCCCCAGACTGTCTTCCTCCTGTAAAAATAAAGGCATTTGTACATTTAAAAAGGTGCACCAATAAACTACAGTGTTATACTTTATAATATATGTAGTAAAATTCATAAAGATTACATTTTCCTCATCGTGACCTTGCCCTCATATAAAAGTGATCTATGACTGAGTTGTCAAGGAAATAACTGTATGCATATACAACTCCTAGTATCAGAACAGTTACAATATTACATGTGGTATGATTGAAAAATATGGTGAATGGGTAACTTTTAAAATTACAGTAAAATCCTCTCAAAATATTTCTTGTTATTTCAAACACATTTGTTACAGCTTGTATCTAGATGTTCCCCCAAAGTAGCGGTTCTTGGAGTGACAGGATCGTGGCTGTGTGACACTGGATTCCATATTGGTGTAATAACTGGGTCAGTTTCTTAACTGGATTAGCATGGTTTGGGTATGGTTGAATGATTTACTAAAGACAGAGACCCATGCTGGGTATGAGTGGCACCAACCAACAGGCTTGTCACCCAAATGAAATAAAAGTCAAAGAAGGCTACTTCTTGCTGCTTCCTGCTTCCCCTGCCATGGACTGCTTCTTCTCTATCATTCCCCTCTGCCTTAGAGTCAGTCAACTATTGACTGAAACCTCTACAAACTGTGAATTACAATCAACACCTCCTCCTTTAGCTTTGTGTGTTAGGCATTTTGTCCCAGCAAAGAGAAAGTAAGTAATACAACACTAATTGCACTTTTCTTGCTATGCCCTAAAGCAGTTTTGGAAGCCCACTTTCCGGAGTGGGTTTAATTGCTCTCTCATGAATGCCTTGATGTCCTGAATAGATTCAAAATGTTTACTTTTCACAGTCATTTTTACTTCCTGAAAAAGCCAGAAGTCATAGGGTGCCAGATCCAGTGAAAAAGGCGGATGAGGTCACATACCATTGTTTTTATGAGCCTGCTTTTCCATTGAATAGCATTCAGCAATGGCAATCACTATGTTTTTTATCATACCTTGTCAAACAAAAACAGACTTGTAGAACTGCTTCAGAAAGTGGCAAGAGCAGTAGGATAAGTATGTTCAAAGCAAGGGGGAAACATTCTAAAGGGAATTCATGTCAATGTATTTTTCACTGTAATAAATTTTTAAAAGGTGAACATTTACTATGTATTTTATTCAGACCTCGTATATGACAAATTTAAAGGCTTATACACAATGCAACCTTCCTACTTTAAAATGTTATTAAATGACATATTAGAACCAAACATCATTCTAAATCAGTATTTTCCCAAGTATAAAAGATTTACCATATTTATGTATCAGATGGTGAAGTGGAAAGATCCAATTTTCAACTATGCAAACTTTCAAAAAGCTGGTGGCTTTATATTTTACTTGGGAATTTTTTCCCAACCCCAGATTGTTTTATTCAAGAACTGAGGTTTGGTACGTCTGGAAGTTCTGCTCATTTTTGAAATAAACATTTGAGGCAAAGCTTCACTTATGCAATTGGGATGGGGTATCCACCCCTGGTAAATAATCCCAGGTACCACATTTTCTGCTTTATTATTTGATTTAAGCCAGTAAAAGTCACACAATTATGCAAAAACACTTCAATAATGTACTCACTTAAGCAGAATTACAAAAAAAAAAAAAAGAGAGAGAGAGACAGAGAGAAAGAAGCTTACCTTTTATGGTTAAATTTTCAAGTCCACATTCAAACATTATCCAACCCCATTTTTCTTGGCTGGGACCTATTCGAGTTACATCCAGAACAGCTTGTTGATCTGTTTCATCTACAAAAGTAAATTCATCCAGTTCTTCTAGTGTAAATAAAACTTTGGACTTCTCAAAAGGAATGGCAGTGATGGCACAGGTTCCAATATCTGTTAACAAAAGAGCAAAGGAAGTGTTTTAAAAAGAGATATTACCATTTCTAAACAATTTTTTAAAAATCTTAATATTTTTTCAGAGACAATAAATGAAAGAACTTTTAAAATAAAGCTACCTCACAGGAACAACAGAAAATTCCATTATTTACAAATAATTGCCATAAGGTATTATCAATTTGTTCCTGAACGATACAAGGTACACTAAAAATAGAAAGTAAGATTCTAAATAATTCAGCTTCAAGATCAAGAGGTTTAAAATACTTTTCATTATTTCACAAGACAAAAATTTAATTCATTACCTAGCCTTAGGAAAAATTATTTTCTAGGAAAACAACAGCTTTGGAAAGACTGAGGTAAGTTAACTCACTTTACACAATGAAAATTTATAATAGCTATTGCCACGGTTCCATTGCTTACAGATGCAATATGTGAATATCTTAAGTGCCTTGGAATTTTTATCTCACATATTTTAATTTCTTTTGCTGATTATGGTTAGTGAATACAGACAAACCAAAAAGAATATAAAAATATGTAAATCTACCCACCCAAAGACAACTTGTTTACATTTGAAGTAAAATGCCTTCTAGTCTCTTAGATATCATTCTGCAAACCCTGCTTTGGTTGACACAAAGAAACCATGATATATTACTTAGGTCTCTAAAAATTCTTCAAAAGTATCACTTTAATAGCTATAACTTACTCCATCATACAGAAACACTGTTATTTGCATTTTTGATTAGAAAACCTTTTTAGTTTCGAAAATATTTAGCTACACTTTATTACCTAACTACTTATATTTGTCTTTAGTCGTATAAACTTACACTACTGTATGGTATAAAGTTAGGATTTAACTTAAATTTCATTTAAACTTCTTGATGAATACAATCACATACATCAAGTTCCAAAACTTATGAAAAAGAATACAATGAAAAGTTCCTAACAACTGCACTCAAACCCACTTCACCTTCCTCCGGATAACAAATGTCATGAGATTATTGAGTATCCCTTGATAGACAACTAATGTACATTTAAGACATTTACAAGTTTTCCTGCTTTTGTTCACAAATGATCACCTTGCAAATTCACTATTTTGTCTTTGATGAACATTTTCTTCCAGATTATAAATCTCAAAATTATAGATGTAAGGTATTACTTATGGTCTGCACAATTCCCCTGATACAAACTGATTACTAATGCAACTACTGAGCATCATATTTTGCACCAGTTTGATGCTTACAAATCACAGGCAGTGAGGAAAGGTCATGTGACACCCTAAGTCTGCATTCACAAGGATGATGAAATAAGCTTCAAGAAAGAGTATACAGATTCAGAAAGCAGACAGAAACCTGAAACCTTCAGAACCTCTAGAACACAATGAAGAAATTCAAGGACTGCATTTGCTTACAAAGGACTGATTAGCTCACCCACAAAAGATTTTAGAATAGCAATGAATACAAACAAAATACAATTTTTTCTGGGCTTAATCTGATAAAAGTGTGGTTATTAAAAATCTCCAAAATGAGAAAATACAAAAGGTTGAAAGTATTTAAATAGTGTATAAAACCTCTACTTTTCTTTTGAAACTCACTAGGGACTTTAAGAGGAACATCTATTACTCTTATTGCTGCCAGCAATCAGACTAGGCTGCCTAGACTTGATTAATACTGAAATTAATTCTTTTAAATAAAGTTGTATAAAGAATTGAAAAGATTACATATTGAAATTAATTCTTCTAAATGAAGTTGTATAAAGAATTAAAAAGAAAATCTATCAAGATCATGTTGTCTCTGTTCTATATTTAGCAAGCTATCAGCACAAAAAAAAAAACCACACAGGAGATAAAAGCAGTTCCTAATTTAGGAAAATATCCTTACTTTCTTACCAAAGTTTATTTTCCATTCTTCACAGAATGTGAGCAACGTGTACTTAAATATCAGGTGTGCTATATGTGTATAAATATCTTTCCCTTTCTTATATAATACCCAAATTGTAGCAACACTCAAAAGAAAAACTCATGTTTCCTTCTACAAATTCTTATATTATATATGATTATATATACAAAAGAAAATCTTTATTGTAGAACTCTACCTGTTGTGTCAAGACCCCTAAGTTGTCCATGAACTCGATGAATATTTAACTTGGCAGCAATTTCTTTGCCCTTTTCTGCTCCAGCATTTGACCTGAGAGATCCAGATGACTGAGGCTGCATCTTAGTGGCATGAACATATCTATCAAAATTTGATGTTTTACTGGGATCGGCATTATTTGAAGTCTCTTCAACCACACCTCTTTATTAAAAAAGAAAAAGGATATATAATGCTTAATGTTTAAATAATATCATTCAGGGTAAACAACTGAGTAAATGGTTTACTCCCCACATCCTCCCTGGTACTAGGGATTAAACCCAGAGCCCTCACAATGAGCCACTTCTCCAGCTGATATGGTTTATTTTTTTGGATGGCCTCCCCCAAGCCTTATGCAGTCATGAAGCCAGCTGGGTCTAGGGTTTGTGACTGCTTCATTGTCTAGCTTCATTGTCTAGGATTGGTGGTGTGAATGCTGCACCCGTCCAGGGGTGGGTAGCTGGCATACAAGGTAGGAAAGAAGGTATGTCTGTCCTTCTGCCCTTTTTGTTCTTGTCTCTTGTGGCCGCCATGAATGGCTGCCTCTTAGTCATGCCACCCTGCCTTGGAGCCAGCTGAGCATGGACTGAAACCTCAAAAAGCTAAGTTAAATAAACCTTTCCTTTCTTCATTTTGGGTATAAGGTATTTTGTCTCAACAATGAGAGAAAAGTAACCAAGACACCAGCCCTTTTTATTTTTATTAATCTTCAGTCGGGGTCTCACTGACTCGATTCTCATTAAGTTTCCCTAAATCAGGCAATCCTCCTGCCTCAGTATCCCAGAGTGCTGGGATTACAGATGTTTGTCACCATGCCCATTTTAAATAGCTTATTTTAAAAAAAAAACTATGCTATTTTAATTAAACTGATATGAAAAACAAATTACTCATTTGTTTATTGAAAATAGTATAAATAAAAATACAAACTTTCAAAACTAAACTTTATGAATCGATAAGTAAAGTGATTTCAAAACCACTTTTGAGTTTTAATATTTCAATCTCAGGAATGTTTTCAAAGATAATCAAAGCTTGCTTTTACATCCAACAAAATAACTGTTACTCAAACTTATAAAATTTTGCTTACCTGTTCATACGAACTTGTGTAGCAATTCTGTCAAAACACAAAGCTACTAGGGAAACATGAGTCACACTTCTACTAGGAGCTGTAGCTGGAGATTCTTCTACTGAGGCTTGTAATAAACATAAATTTACCTAACACACAAAATGTCATACAGTTCAGAGTTGGAAAGTGAAAAGGCACTGCTTAAAAATATATTACTAAATGAAAAGCTGCTACTAAGAATGGCCTAGCTATGTGTCTCAGGGTAACAAAGCTTATGAAGATTCTCATAAAATAATTAAAGTTTCAGTAGATGAAATATGGAACATTTTATTAAATACTATTCAATATTCTTTGTAAGTAAACTTCTTAGATCAAATCTGTATTAGCTCGCCAAGGAAATGAAATTTTGGATATTATAAGCTGCTTTACTACCATTCACTTTGGTAAGATGTAAAGGATAAAAACCACCAGAATGTTTTCTTCTTTCAGGAAAAATTTTTTAAAATATTAAGTTTTTACCTTTGGTATGCTAACATTAGCTTGAAGACCTTTAATTGTTACATTATCTTGCTTCACTGTAAGATTTGTCTGAGCTTGTCCTTGGTTAGTTGTTCCTATCGTAGGGGGCTCAGTTTTGGTTCCTCGAATATCTTGTTTGGAAGATAACTAAAAGGATTGAAAGCAGAGTGATTTCTTAGGTCTTTCAGAATTTTCACATAATCCACAACATCAGTTTACCTACTCCCTGAGTCCTCATGCTCGCTGCATGCCAGCACTAGCTACCACTCGATATAATACCCCATCTTATATCCTAACCTTAGTTCCTAAAGTAGGAAATAGATCAGAAGTGTAGGGTTAAGGAAAGTATTCTTCACATCCACACACACATGATCTGTACTGTATGTGAAAGCCTATAGAGAAACATAAAAAAGTAGAAATAACTATAGGTTATGTTTTTTAGTCACTAAACTTTACTCTTTCTTTAGAATTTTTCTTTTTTTATTTCTATTGTTTATTTTTTACTTTGTTTTTATATTGGGTTTCTCATCTAAGAGAAACCATGCAAGATTTAAGATTGTGTGCCTGATTTACTTCATTTAACATTGTGATCGCAAGGTATATCTGTTTCTCTACAAATAATTCAGGTTTATCCTTTGCGGCACAGTGGTACTCCAGTGTGTATAAATAACACATTTTCTTTATCCATTCATCTGTTGATGGACATTTAGGCAAATTCCAAGATTTATCTATTATGAATTGTGCTGCTTTAAACATGGTATGCATGTTTCACTATAACATGATGTCCTTAACTCTCTCAGGAAGATACTTGAAGGCAGATTTGGTTTCTGATAGGTGACTCCAAATTGGCTACAGAATCATTCCAAAAAACTTTTTCCTTGGTTTTCTTTTATTAGTACATGTTTGTAGTATGACTCATTATAATCCTCATGGGATTATAATGTATGTATACAACATGTCTTAATTCTTTTTTCACCCCCTTCCCCCAGTTCCCCTCTCCTTTGAAAAAGCTCTATTTCCCTAATTCCCATTATCAACCTTTTATTTTAAATCTTATTTATATTTTGGGTTTCTCATGTAGGAGAAACCATGCAATATTAGAAGTTGATACGCTGGGGCTGGGGATTTAGCTCAGTGGCATAAGTGCCTGCTTGGCAAGCATGAGGTCCAGAGTTCGAACCCCAGTACCATCAACAAAACAAAACAAAACAAATAAAACTGATATGCTGTTTTTATGGAACCAAGGACAGAAGAAGGTTTTTGGAACACATCTATGTATTCCCATAAAACTTCTAATACAATTTGGATATATTCACATGTACACTCCATTTGCTGTGCCCACTGAATAAAAGTTCTCACATTTTCTGAGAAGGTAGTCTTGCTGTTCTGGACAGCTTCTCTAAGGACTTTGGTGTGAAGATCATCTACAATTGCAGCTGGGTGTCGAGTACTGGCACAATGAACCATTGCTTCAATATATCTGAGGAAAGTAAAACAGTAAAAGCAAATTTGAGGCAGTATATCACTTAATACTGCAACATACCAGTGAAATTTAGCAGATTTAAATATGTAAAACAATTCTTCAATATTGAAATGAGAATGCCAAAAATACAGTTTCAGAAAATATACAAAGAAAATATTTCTCAAGTTTTACCCTCACCATTACTATCTTCACTCCAAGATAAAGCATTTCAGACTGGATAAGATCTGTACTGTTCTTCCTCTCTGGTAAATAAAGCTCTATATTTTTTCTAGAACTTTATATCTTATCATTGCTATTCATTAATTTTTTTAAAAAAATGTTTAAATCAAAACATAAAAACATAAAGATTACACAAATTAACAGGATGCCACCAAATGTCTTGATATATGTATATGCTATATACAGTAATTAAAAAATCAAATTAAATATATTTATCTCCTCCAATATTTATCATTTCTCTATGGTGAAAAATGTTTAAATCCCTTCTTCTGTTATTTGTAGTCACTGCACTGTGCAATAGTACAGAGGAACTTCTTGCTCCTAACTATAACTTAGTATTCATTAATCAACCTTTCCCCATCTCTTCTCTCCTTCTACTCTCCCTTGGTCACTGGAATCCACCATTCTACCTCAATTTCTATAAGATCAACTTTTTCTTAGATTCCACATATGAGTGTGATCACATGGTACTTGTCCTTTGCCTGGCTTATTTCACTTAGTAATCTGTAATTTTATTTGTGTTGTCAGAACTGACAGAATTCCATTGTTTCCTGTGTGTGTGTTGCTTTTCTTGTTTGTTTGATTTCACAACAGCACTTGTATGCCTCCTACCTCAGTCTCCTGAGGAGCTGGGATTACAGGTGTACACCATCACGCCTAGTAGTTTCCTTTTTTTCCATAGGTAAAGTGCATTCCATTGTGTACATGTATCACATTTTCTTTATCCATTCATCATCTAATAGACATAAGTTATTTGCACTTCTTGGCTTTCGTGAATAACGTTGCAAGAAACATGGGAGTGAAGATGTCTCTTCAACATACTGATTTCATTATCTTCTCAGTCTTTAACAAAACTCTGTATGTTTTCCATAATGGCTGTACTAACTTACATGCCCACCAAAAGCGCACAAGAATCCCACTGTCTCCACATCTTTGTCAGCACCTGTTATCTTTTGTCTTTACTATTTTTTTTTTTTTTTGGGACTGGAGATCAAACTCAGAATCTTGCGCTTGCCAGGCAGGTGCTTACACCACTAAGCTGGCCCTCTATCTTTTGTCTTTTAGACAACAGTCATTCTTACTGGACTGAGGTAACATCTCACTGTCCATTTTGATTTGCATGTCTGTGATGATTAATAATGTTGAACACGTTTCATATACCTGTCAGTCAGTTGCGTGTCTGTTTTTTCAGAAATGTCTATTTAGTCTACTGTTCACTTTATTTATTTATTCTTTTTGAGACAGGGTTTCACTATGCAGTTCAGGCTGGCCTTGAACTCACTTTGTAGCCCAGGCTGACCTTGATCTCACAGCTGTTCTCTTGCCTCAACCTCCTGACTGCTGGGGTCACAAGCACGCACCACCATGCCAGCCTACTATTCATTTTTCTATTGGGTTGTATTTTTTCCTCTGTTGATTTGAGTGCCTTGTATATTCTGGATATCAACCCTTTGTCAGATACATCATTATGAACATTTACTCCTATTCTGTCTCTTCATTCTTCAGTATTTACTGTGCAGAAGTATTTAATTTGATATAATCCCATTTGTGTATTTTTTTGTTTGCTGCGCTTTAGACTCTTGTACAAAGAAAAAAAAAATCCTTGCTTGCCCGTTCCAATATCCTTAAGTATTAACCTTATGCTTTCTATTAGCAGTTTCATTTTTATCCATTTTGAGTTGATGTTTTTAACTGGTGGATCTTTTCTTCAAAAATCTCACAAAGGTAATTTCCTGTACTTGTTATCTATATGACATAAAAATATTAAAAAGCTATCATAGAAAACTGTGTACCTTTGCAGTAAAAGAAAGATTTTCATGAAATTGGTCCCCCACTGAACCCCTTCAGCACTTAAGTGTTTTCCACACAACTTTGCTTTCCATTGTGTTCCATTCTTATTTTTATTCACATTTCGTTTGTCTCCCTAGACAGATTATTGGCATCCCACAGGACAGAATATTATTTTCTTTAACCCTTTGTAAACTAGTGAGAAGATGAAACAGTTAGTCCCTGAGTACTTAATTACTTTATGTTTACTAGTCACACATGTTTAAAAAAAACAACTAGAAAATACACTGCAATTAGTGTAATGCTGCAGTGTAATTACTGAGGTTGAGAAAGTAAAAACAGACTTTATTAAACATATTCCCATTTTAACTCAATCAAAGTACCCACCATCAACAATCTTCTCACATCATTTTACAAAGTAATTATAGATATTACTACCTATCCAATGCTTCAGCCACCAGTGGAGTCAGTACTACATCCACAGTTCCTTTTACTTCCACTACAGCTGTAGTCCTGGTCTGAGTGACTGGCTGGTCCAGGGCCCAGTCTTCTGCGAAAGTCTCATCATCTGTGTTATCAACGCTCTTCTTTTCCAGAGGGGTATATGGAGTACTGCAGTAATTTAACAAGCAAAGCATACATTACAAAATGACCATGAACAAGTATAAAAGTTGAACTTTCTTAAAATTAGTGAACTGAATTTATTTCAGTGAAAAATTTCATGGAATTGGGCTTGATATTTCATGTCCCAAATACTTTTCAAAGAGAGGTACTAAAATGTAAACTGGTCAAAGACAGATAATACATGAAAGGAGAAAATATTTTTTGATGTGTTTACTTTATGGACTTGTTCTAAAATAATAAAAATACAATGTTAAATTCTTATGAATTTTGAAATGTCAAATTATGCTTTCATAATACTTTTATTAGAAATGTTATTCACTGCTTAGGTAGCCAAAGCCATGAAAGACAAAAGCGCTAAATTATTTGGTACAATTTAGCCTTAAAACAAGGTCCATTCTCAATAAAAAATGGTTATTACTCAGAAAAACTGACTTTAAATTTTAAAAATATGCATTTCTTACTTACTTTGAAGTTGATCCTGAAAGTTGCATGCCTCTGTCTAGCAATGAATTAGCAGTAAGCCCCTGTTTTATAACCTGAAATAATATAAAGTATTACTTACAGTCTATAATTTGAATATTCTTTATTTTTATGCTCCCAACAGATCTTTGTAAATATCCAAATTACCTTGTTAATATAATTTTGATATACTCAGATAAATATTTAGCATACTAATTGAGAAAAACACAGAAAATCTTTCACTGGTAATTTTATTTTCTCTTTATCCAAACAAATGACAGTAGGGTTGTGACAATTAAGCAGTGAGAGTAAAAATCCACAAATCAAGCAAGTATTTCAAATGTTTTTCCTCTAGAGTTTGTGGCTGCAAATTTTAGTCTTTTCCTAGCACAACCAAAGTTTAAGTGAAAAAGACACCTAAAGAAACTTTTATGTTTTGTAGGAAAAGCTAAACTTGTATCTTATATTCATAAAAGTAAAATGATACATGAACCTAACTAGCCAAACTGAACCCTTAGAAATGCTAAGTCTTTTATTTATATTTAATGAAGAAAACTTTCCTATCTTCTATGATCTACTTTTGAAGATATGAATTCCTTGGCCCATATTCTCCAGAGATTTGACTACGTAGTAAAACTAGAAATACTTCTTAAAATATGGAAATAATTCTAAGTCACTATGGAACTTGGCAAGTACAATTCTATGCTGAGAAATCATATACTAGCATATTTCTACTACATGAAATAAAGAATATTTTGAAATCTTATCAAAGAATTTATTTCGGACAAGGAAATGAAATAGGCAGAAACTTAAAATCAACATTTTGCATCTATCACTAATGTTGCTTCTTATTTCAATACATATTACTCAAATGCCTATATGTATCTGTAAGGACAACTCCCATCATTTCCATTGTTACCAGTACATTTTTAATCCGTCTCTCTTATATCTGACAAAGACCACTGCAATAGCCTAAATCATTACCCTGCTTCCTCTTTTAGGGACAATTCCACTTAGTAATCAAAGTAGGTGAGATCACATTTCCTTAAAGATCTCAAGAGTTTTCCAATGAAATTAAAAATCTGATGTCACAGTCTGTAAATGAATAATTTTACCTTTATTTATGTGTCCCTATTTGCTACTTCTTCCTGCTCTTTCTCACTGTAAGCCCCCTTGTCCCCGCCTTCCATTTTAAAATACTAAAATGCAGTATTCTGAGGTACTCCCAGTCTCAATTCCTCATCTTGGATTTTTAGTTTGAGCTTAAAATCTCCGAAGATAGATTTTTCCTATCAGTATAATCTAGGTAGCTCTACCCGCATTATCTTGTATTCCAGCACCTTTCATTATCTACAGAAGATCCTTCTTAATTTGAAACCATTTAATCACCATCTCCCATCTATAAGCTATAAGCTCCATGTTTATTTCCCTCACCAGTGAACAAATGCCTACTACACAGGATATATAGTTTTAATTAATCTTAACTAAAAATATTGAACAAATTAAAATTGATACTTCAAAAAAATAACCAGTTCCTTAAGACTTAATATGTAATTTTAGTCTTTAATATCATAAAATTTTCTCTCATAAATTATTTTAAAAATGAACTTCCATGTTGACTTTTATCACTAAATTTATTTTCAAGTGTCTTTAGCTTTTCTTAAAAAGTCATTTTTAATACACAGTAGTGACAATACTCTACATTCTAAAAAACTCAAATGTCAAGTGAGTAAAGCTGGATCTGTCCAAAATCAGAGATTAGAAGAAAAAAATACCAATTATTCAAAGTAATTCTAAAATCTTTTTTTTTTTTTTGTGAGGTTGTGAGATTGAACTTACAACCCTACGCTTGCCAGTCAGGCACTTATATGTCACTGAGCTAAATGCCGAGCCACTTAAAAATCTTATTTTTAAAACACAGAAAATATAAATCAATAGGGACACACTTGATCCCAATCTTAGGAGTACTGTATAATGTAGACACAGACTACCTATTAATTTACTAGAGTAATGCAATCACCTTTCCTTGATTTAATATGCATACATTTAAAGGACTCATCAATAACTCTGAGTTCTAACAGTGGTACAAGGCCACGACTTCAGAAAGTGTGTATTTTTAAAAGTACCTGAAATGACTTAACAATTTTGAAAACAAATTCTTAAAAATCTACTAAACATGTAGAAATTAAAAATGAAGGAAACAGAAAAAAATGTATTTTCTAAATAAAGTCAGTAGAAAGTAATGATTTGGTTTATACCTTAAATGTTGGAACAGAAAGCTGTTCAAAGGATGATGAACTTTCTTCACTGGTGGGTGTATCCAGATCAAGAGGGCGATGCAATGAGGACTTAGAGGTTCTTTTGTTGGTTGGATGCTTAACTGACCAATTAATTACCTGGAACTGAGTAAGGTAAGTCTGATAACAATTCATCACAGGTTGCTGAGAAGTGATCTGTTCACTCTCTGCTGTTTTCTCACCTTCTATAACATACAAATGTTCTATCACTTCATCTTCTCCACCTAATGCAGAAACAAATGAAGCTTGGGAAGGATGAGTTTTGAATGGCAGAGTTCGGGGATCAGGAATGCTTTCTCCATGGCCAGTAAGCGGTCCTTCTACACTGTGATATATGGAACCCCTACTGTAGTCAATCTGCTGTGTTTGTTTCTTCTTCTTCTTCCTACCAGGGTAAGTTCCAGGGCCCTCATCACTGCTAATGGGCTCGAATTCCTCAGCTGCAGAAAAGTAAGCTTCACTATCAGCCATTGACATGCTGGAATCCATTGAACGATACTGATGAAATGAATTGGAGTCTGCTGATGGTGTGTAAGGGAATGAACCAAAACTTCTTCTCTGCTTTGGTGAGTCTAGTACATTCTCATCACTTCGAGAGACATCACTACTAAACTGGACTCCAACTGTAACGGGCTGCTTGTCCCCATAAAAAGCTGCAGTAAGACTCTTAGTACTTCCAAGTCGGGTAGAACATACAGAGGCTTGTCGCTTCAAAGGAGATCTAAGAGGAGACTGACCTACTGACTTATCCTGAGTGTTAGGAGACACAGGACTCGTTCCTGAAATTTCTGTAGGAATACTGAAACAGAAAACAAAGCTATTACTATTTTCAGCAAGTTGTGTAATTTAAGAAGTATCTATAAAAATTTTTGGTAGTTTTGACTATTTTACAAATAAATTCTACAATTCTATTACAATATCCATTCAAAATAGCAAAATCACACATTATGTGTTCATATCCCAGGTTGTTAAAAAATTTAAGGTAGCTCAAATACAATGCATTTTAAAGAAATCCAGAGTGTAATCTCCTACTAGTAACCTATGGACATGAGTGTATTTACAAAAGTTTTGTTTGTTTGTTTGTTTGTTTGTTTTTGGTATCTTCTAAGCACTTGTCCAACAAAATATACCAGGGACCTTTGATTAGAGATTGACTGAAGGAAAGAAGTCATAGACAACCTTAGCATTTCTGGTATCAGCAACTGATGTAGTAGTGCCATTTACTGAGGCAGAAAAAACATTTAGATTGAAAGAAAAATGATCTTTTTTTTTTTGTATGTTGACTTTTGAGGTCTCTATGAAACAGTCAACTAAAAATACTAAAAAGCTGCTTTTGTTTTCAGGGACAAATGTTTTGGCTGGAATTTTAAAATACAAGTTAAAGATCATATCTGAAGCCAACAAACTAGGGAAATAGTATAAAATGGAGAAAAGGGTACAGAGTTGAGAACACAAGTACAGCAACACTTAATAAATGACAGGCTATAACAGGAAAAGAAAGAAGGGAAAAATTAAGGGCACAGCAGTAGAGACTGAGAAAGAACAGACAAGGTGGGAGGAGGAAATTTTGAAATGTGCTATCAAACCAACAGGCAAACATGCTTCAAAAGAAGGGTTTAGCCTACTATTATTGGTACAGAGAGAAGAATAAAGAAATATTCGTAACACTAAAAGGCAGTAACTGAATGTCAACAGTAATTTACCCTGAATGGTAAGATGACAAGAAACATTTGTTTTAATTGTATTTTTGCATTTTCCTAATATCAACAATGCATATATGTATATCACTTTATTCAAAAAATAAACTAACATTTAAAAATGCATTCAAGTATACAAAAAGTTCTACAGTGAGAGAACAGAGAGAAAAGTTATTCTTGCCACATTTTAAGTAATTATAATCCTATTGTGACCAAGTTTCTAAATCTAATTGAATTACTAACCTTACTTGGATGTCATCTCTTTTTGTACCATGCAAGAACTCCTTCTGAACTATACGGTCATCAGCAGCAGAAGAGGGACTTTCCTTTTCACCTGCTAATAAAGGTTGCATAGCACTAGAACTACTATTTTCTTCTGAGGAAGAGGATGAACTATGAGATCGTAATGGTACTTGAAGACTAAGGTGCTGAGTTTTTCTTTCTACTTCTATTCCCACTGATTTGTTTTCCCATTCTTTCCTCTTCATACCATTCAGGTTACCTAAACAAAAAGGTAGTTAGTTAAGTGAACATAAACATCTCCAATGTTTATGTTATGCTTATGTTATGCCCAACAATTTATAAAGAATATGATAACTTGAAATAATCCCATTTTTAAGTATAATAACTTTAGAAACAACACAAGTGTCTTAATTTCCACATGGTGATATATTTATGATAATTCAGGCTGTAGGTAGCTCAGTGATAAAGCATGTATTTAGCATGAACAAAGCCATGGGTTCAGTCTCCAGAATATACACAAAATTCAAACTCACAGAAAATTTCCAAGAATAATGGCAAGCATAACATATCTGTTTCTCCTAGATTTAATTATTTTAAATATATTGTCTTATTTGCTACAGAAGCTCAATGAGACTTCTTATTGTATCATTATTCATTCACTGATATACTTTTAATACCAACAACAATACCCCAAACTCAGAACGCACTCAATAAATGGTTTTGTGAATGGAGAAATAATGATTTCATAGCCAAAGCAGAGTGTTACTCTTTCAAAGTTTCCTAAAGAGTCCCATACTGCATTACACAAGGGGAAAAAGGGTAAAAGGTGAGTTGTATAGCTGCCTATAGCAAAACAAACAACAAACACTTAAGTCTGCTCAACTTCTCCTCTTCTCCAGATATCCTTGTACTACACAAGAAAATGTAACCTGTCAGTGGGAGAAAACACATACCTTGAATAAAAAGCAGTTCTAGATGGAATTCAAGACATTAGACTATGAATTTATAACCTATTATTTACTTCTACGATCAAAAATGTAAAAACAAAAAATCAAAAGAAACATGGGTCTGATTCACTTCTATGTGAAAGGAACGAAATGCATCCTTAATTCTATTAGCATAACCTTCTTTATTCTATTCTGAAACTATATTTACATGTTTGACTCCTGGAAGACTCAAACACCAGAAATTTAGCTACAAATGAAGGACTCCACCACAATCTTCTCTGGACAAGACACCTACGGCCATTTAGCATCTATGACTTATTACTGTGAGAATCACTGAGAGAGACAGAATATTTCCTGTTAAACATTGTAAGAAATTACTATTCTTCCCCTCTTACACCATGAGTAAATTCCCTGTAGATATTCTTCCTTGAGTTTGTGATGTGTAAGTTTTGATCTGCAGATTAGAAAATCAGTCTTTATAATTAGTGCCAGCTATAATACAATAGAAAGAATACCAAAATTTGTGCAGCTCAGTCCCAGCGATAAGCCTGATTCTTCCCTATAAAATGGACAAATATCCACTTCCCATGAGATCTCAAGGATTAAATGAGAAATGCCAGTAAAAATCTTTAAAAATGAATTTTATTCAAATGCAAGAAAGTTAAGGTTGTAAGTAGAAAGCATGTTTTATTTGCATGCTTTCGTCCAGAAGATGACAAGAAGTTTGGGTTATTTGCTGATTTTATATAATAATCTGCTGTTACTCTAGCAAACTGCTGAAGTAAAATGACCTTAAAAATAACACGTATGTATTTATGTATTACTGTTTTCTAAGAAATCATTAAAAACAGATATTCAGCATATGTAGTCCAGTTTGTTCCTTTAAGAAGTTCCCCATATGGGAAATCAATCTGATGAACTCTAAAGTTTAAACTGCTTCTTTCCTTCTTTTTTTTTAATCTATTGAAGACTTTTCAACATTTTTATCTTTGCAGTATGGCAATTTAAGCAGTAAATATTACACTTAAATTGTAGGAATGCACAACAATGAAACCCAAAGAACAGTCATTTCCAGAATATTTAAAGAAATCTTTGAAATGTAGTTAATCCTAAGCATATCGCTAAACGCTAACTTATAGGAAAATGAAATATAAAGAAATATTTAGAAGAAGCTTTTTGAGGAGAGTCACATATGTCAACAATGGTAGATCCATTCTGGCTCTCAGTAACTGAAAAATTACTAGTCTTATCTGGCGTAAATTATCTGGAAAACAAACATGGATTATACTAAACTCTTCTGGTAACACTACTTAAAAAGTTAACCTAAACAATGTAACACTGAACACTTCTTTTAGGCACAGAAATAAAAATGATAAAAGATTAGCATAAGACATAAAAAATCCATTTTATTACCATCTGTAATTCTGGGGATTTCTTTAGTAATAATCCATTCTCCAGGCTGTAGCAGAGACTGACCATAACACATATCAGAGTCCACGCTTGTGCTTGAAAATGCAGAACTACTAGAAGGTGTCAATTCTTCCAATTTGAAGAAATCTAGGCCAGTTACTATGCCACCAAAGAATCTGCAGCCACCAAGACATCCACACTTGTTTCTACACCTCTTATTTTTCAGAGTATCATCTGGCCATAAAAACCACAATCTAAATAGAATACAAAGTAAGACAAAAAACAACAGCATAAAAAAATCTCATTAAGAAATAAAAATTATTTTGGCAACTAAAAACAAGTTATTTGCTATTTTAAAAAAAATACAAACACCAAGGTTTTTTTCAACTCTGAGATTTTTTTTTAATCTTTTTGCTCTTCAAATAAAAATAAAATTTAAGATCAGTTTTATCACAGTGAGATAGAAGAATAATATGGCATATGTTTTTAAAAAGCATTTAAAAAGCAGCAAATACAAAAATCAAATAAATAGTTTTAAAACAATAGTAAACATTCTAAAAAGAAAAATTTTCTGCTTTTTAATTAAATCTTAACTGAAACAAAAATTGTATATTGACAGACTAGCTTATAAGCAGGATGAAATCAGATTCTTCATAGTTCTTAACAAAAAAAAGAACACAGAAACCAATTTAAATGAGCCACTTAAAAAAAATGTAACAACTTGAGCCAGTTCCTTAGCTTAACTGGCACCTAACTCTGTCAAATAACCTAAACAAAACAGGTCTTTTGTACACAGTAATTGGCTTCCTGAAATAACAAAGAAGCAAAGTTCTCTTTTTTCTTTGGCATTTCTGGGGATTGAATCTATGGCCTTCAAATCCAAATTCTTTCAAAAAATATTCTGTACATATGAAGCTTCACATTCAGATTTCTAAGGTGTCTTAATTTAAAAGATTAACATAATTGCAATGAAAATCTTAAGAAGTTTAAAAAACAAAAAACTGAGAGTTGTCAAGTTCTTTAGAGAAAATTAACAGCTGAAAATAAGCATTTTTATAAAATGGAGAAATGATCATGTATTAGGTATAACTAGTTTTCATTGTATAATTATCAAATAATTATTTTCAGAAAAATATTTCCTTACCCAGATTAATACCCCACACAGAATCAAAATAAATTCAACTTTTATGACAAAAAGAAAATTAAAAATACGAAAATGGAGGTGCTATTTGCTGTTTGCAAATTCTTTCTCAAACTAACAGAAGAAATTACAATGAAAAAGACTGACATGAATATATAAAAACCCAAGTCTATATAACTGAATAAAAACACAATTAAAAAATGAACCAAACTACAAAATTTAGCAATCATGTGGTAAGAAAAATATGAAGACTCATGTAATAAATTAAATGCATGTAGAGATAACAGGAAAGTCACAAAGTTAAAAGAGCAAAAACAAATTCATAAAAAATATTTTATCTCAGAAGTAAATAAACATAAAATAGAGAAGTACCACACCATAATGCCACAATACCATATTATATTATTAATGTGCAAGTATTCTCATAACTATTACTTATAATGGGAAATTAAGAAACAATTTGAACATTTAATACAAAGATATTAGTTAATTGGAATACAGTGTATCTCTCTGGTTGTGTATTATTTGTTTAAGATCTTTATGAAACTTTCCATCATGGGAAAGTGACTAGGATATGTTTAATAAACATGACAATTTGAAAATGTTAATATGGAAAGTTTTCAGTCATAAACAACAAAATCCTGGATTGAAATAGGACAAAATTCTATATGGTGGTGATATGATAATTATTATCCTTTGTTTCTGAATGTATTTTGAGGATAAGCATGTATTGACTAAATAAGGGGGATATGGGGATATAAAAGCCATACTGTTATTTATAAAGGAAGTGATTCACTAAGAGGCTCTGGCACCTTTCTAACAGCTTTAAAAATAAAATCATTTCTTCAGCACCAATGGAAACAGGTTTAGGTTCTGTTAATCTTCTCTGCAATTAGGAAGGCCCACAAAAGGAGCTTTAAACAGTACATGGTGATAATATGATCCTTTCTAGAAATGGAGAAGGCACAAGGTGTGAAAGAAAGGACAGTGCTTTATGGAATGGTTATCTGGGGACCAATGATTTCAACCCCCATCTGATGACACAGCATGGATACACAAAAACATCAGAAAATAACGTTATTTCAAGCAACCACATCATTACTAGAGACAAGACATAATATATTGATTTAAATATCAAGTCCCTATACATTTCTTGAGGTGCAGCAGTAAAATCATATAAGCCTTTTTAAAAAGGTTCTTATTCCATTCCTAACAGAAGAATGTCCTATATAATTATCTAGTATTTTCATCTGACACTAAGACTACTTTAATTCTTAAAATTTTCACCTACCTCTTAGTTCGGGCATCATGCGTTTCCAAGAAATGTCTCTGTGCTTCATGTTTAGAATGATGATCAGCAGCTAATGCAATATCAACAGTAATAAGTCCTAAGTTGGCTGATCCAGCTTCAAGCCAGTAGGCCCTCCGTAGCACTGCAGGCTGAAGTCCAACTCTGCAATTATTTAATTGCTCAATGTACTGTCTCGCTTGAAAATCCTGAATTGCAGCACTTATTCCTTCCCCAACTGACTGATTGTGGAGATTACAGTTTGCAACCCGAATTGTGCCCATCTAAAATTGAATGAAGAAAATGAAACAAAACTGTCATTTGTATATTTTGAATATAAACTACAGTATAGGCAACCACTTCAAACAGAATGAGAAACAATGGAACACAGAAAGAAGAGAAAAAAGAAATGGATAAAAAAAGGAAAAAAATCAAATGGAAAAAACAAACAGGAAAGCTAAATGCAGTAACTGAAGAAATGTAGACATGTAAAAAAGGATTAAAAACTCCCACAAAAATAAAAAGAAGCAAGAGGAAATAACTAATGAAATTACAGGAACTTATTACGGCTTGATTTCAAAAACAGTCCATAAAGTAACAGTGGTGAAAAAAAAAAAGGCCAAAGAGACAAGATGGCGGACTGCTAGGTAGCAGGAGAGAGACCCTCTCTGAGAGAGACAGCTCAAATGCCAGAATAAAACACCCTGGAGAGACCCAAACAGAGAGAGACAGACTCTCACAACCCAGAAAGAAACCAAAGCACAAAAGCCTGCTCGAATAAGAGGTCCTGGGCCTACTATTAGTGAAGATAAGATCAGCGAGCACGGCACCCTCTTCGAGACGCCTGAATACCACCCGACCTGAACAAGCGATCTGCGCCAAAGCGACTGGCTTGAGCCGCCAGAGCAGGGAGCTGAACAGCCCGGTATGCAGCTCGCCGGGATGGGCACTGCACACGACCCACCCAGAGGCACCGTGAATTCCCACCGCAGCCGCGCTGAAGTCGGAGATCGGGCAGTCCAGCAGTTCTCGGGGACACGGTGAGTGATGGGAATAAGACCCTCCCACAGGAAAGGGGAAATCGACTGGACGACATGTTGGATTTGGGCAGGACAGCCCTAACTCCATAAGGAAGTGGCTTCAGCTGGTTACTCCCCTCACCGAGCAGATTGGTAGAATCTGCTTGGACTAGGCCACGCCCCTGGCGGGGACCCAGTTACTTCCATGAGATCAGTGCACACTGATGCAGTGAAGGCCTGCAAAGGATGACTGGCCCAGAAGGGAGGAGCTAGCGTACACTGCCCGTGGGTGAACTCTAATCTCTGATAACCTATTGAAGAGGGCTAAAGCTCCTAGCCTGCGCCCTCTAGAGGAGCCTTAAACAACAAGAAAAGGGTCTAGGAATTACACTGTACACTTGTATGGCAGGAACCAAAAACATGACGAAAGGGAGAAATAAGAAAACACTCCCAGCCCCCAACCCTGAGAACATTGATCCAGGAGAGGTAAATACAAAAGAGACTGAGGGCAGCAAAAATGCAACATCAAACACAGCATTAGCGGACATAAAGAGATATATTCAAGACCTCGTAAGCGGGACCAAAACTGAAATATTAATTCAAATT
>PVJX010018009.1:0-37320 GCA_004027295.1 Dolichotis patagonum
CCAGTGAGAGGTTAACAGGCTTAAAACTACCCCATATATCACAGCACACAACTCTCCTGACAGTATTTTCGAAGCTCCTTGACAATTGCCCAAATAAAATTGATACTTGATTGTATATAATCTGCCTAAAATCTGTTTAAATCTTGACACTTTACGAAGTTATTTCTAGTACCTCAAATAGCTTGAAAAGACAGTTTCCTTTTGTATAGCTAAAGCACAGTAATTAGTTTTAAACCCAAGGGAAACACACTGATTATCAATTAAGCAATGGTATTGATAAAAAATGCAGCACTCGGTTATTTGTTTTTAAGCTTTTCTTTCTTCCTGACACTCCATATTTACTTCTATCAATCCAGTGATTAGAAAAACAAAGTTCTGGTAAATGATGAAAATGTTATACAAACAAGAACTATGGAGTAAAAACTGTATTGTGCCAAATAATGATACTCTGTTCCTTCCAATGAGCTTGTCAGCAAGTGCACATAGCAATTTTCATTATGAGCTTTTACTAGAAATAAATACGGCCCCAAATTTAGGGAAAAGCCATCGTTTATTTCCTCTTCCCAGGAACCCCTTTTGGCTGCATCTTCCGTCTATGACTTTCACATTCTGTTGATACGGTTAAAGCCAGAAACCTACAGAATAATTAGTTTAGGTTTTGTCTACATGGCACCAACATAAGTAATTGGAAGGTGAAAAATTCAGCCAAATCAGTGGGCTTTGTGAGTGGAGGTTCCTACATGACTTTAAATAACCAGTTAGCTGTTTTCTGTTCTGTGAAAGAACAATGCATCTGAACTAATTGGTTCTTTCATCACCATGTGGACCACTTTATCAGTAATTGGCCTAGGAGAGTTAAGTGTGTTGGTGTGCTTCTTTGTGAAGGAGTGGGGAAGAAAGGAGGGAGAGAATTGAGAAACAAGAGATAGGGCTGCAGTTTAAGAATACTAGAGGGAAGATGGAAATAAAGGGACAGAGGTGACACAGATAGGAATTCAGACTTACCCTTCGTTGGCAGTACTGTCCTAGCCTCTGTGATTTCTTTTCTTCTCCACATTGTGCCTGTTCCATGGTGCATGGGTTCTCTGACTGTTGTGTGTATCAGATCATGCTGGGAGGCTGGGTGAGAGAGTTAGCTAGGGCTGCCTGCAGAAGTTCAGATTTTATAGATCCAGGTAGAACTCAAGAATTTGCATTTCTATCAGGGACTTGTTGTTCATGCCTATAATTCCAGCACCCTGGGAGGGTGAGGAAGGAGAACCATAAGTTTGAGCCCAGGCTGTGCAGTTTAGTGACTTAATAACACCTGGTCTCAAAATAAAAGTGACTGGGTATGTAGTTCAGTGCAAAGGCCCTGGGTTCAAACCCAAGTAAGGGAAACCATCAGGGGAAGGTGAATAATTTACGTTTCCATTAGTTTTCTAGGCACTGTTGGTACTCCTGTTCTCTGACTATACTGTGAGAACCAGTGACCTAGAGAAAGCATTTTTAGTAAAGGGAACTGGAAGATACATGGCTACATATGTATGTATATACAGGGAATAAAGGAAGCTAAGACTGCAAATAGTCTCTCTAGTCCTGTATTCCATTGTTTCCTCCCCAGACAGGAAGGTTATGAGACATCTGAGTGGCAAAATCAATGGATTTTTTTTCAACCTTCATCTTTCTGTGTGAAATCAAGACCGCAAACTCAGTTTCTGAGAATATTGCTTCTTTAGTGTTCTATGAGTCCATTCTCTTTCTTCTCTATTTCTTCTTGGAACTCTAGATGCTATGTTTCCCAAGGATCTACCTTTCACTTTGTTCTCTTATTTTGGTAGGATACTCTTTTGGTTTATAAACAGATGTGCTTTTTCTGGTACAGTTGTCCCTTGGGATCCATGGGGGATTGGTTCCAGGGCCCCTTGTGAATATTACAATCAGAAGATGCTCAAGTCTCTTATAGTATAAAATGCCATAGAATTTGCATATAACCTATGCATATCCTCTCATATGTTTTAAATCCTCTTTGGATTACTTATTATACCCAATTCTATGTAAGTGCTATGGAAATAATTGTTACAGCGTTTTGTATAGGGAATAATGACAAGAAAATGTCTGCTCATGTTAATCACAGATACAACTTTTTCCTTCTCATTTCTTCAATCCAAGGCAGTTCAATTTGCAGATGTGGAATCTATGAATACACGAGGCCAACTGCATTCTGTGAGTGACTATTCCCTTTGAGCTATGCAGTAGGTACTTATGGCTTTGTGGTGTGCTGGCACAGAGGAGCAGACAAAAAAGCCCACATTCTTTGTTATTGAGATTCTAAATCCCCAAAGTTAAGGTGTAAAAGAATAATTTAAAAATTGGTTTGATAGTCTACATGGCAAGAAGAGTGTTTATCTGCTGTCCTTGCTACATGAAGACAGCATAAGTTTGTCACATGGTAGGAGAGGGTGGAGAGAGGGTGGAGACTGAACATACTTTGTGGAGGACTGGGAAAAATCAACACCCAGAATGCCAGCTCCTGCAGCCCAAAAGGAGTGAATTAGTGACCCAGATCAACTAGCACCTCTTCAAATGACAAAGCCAAGGAACTTCCTTGATAACTTTCTTGATGGTGAGCAGAAAGAGCCCTTCTCATTGACAGAAGTGGCTTACTTCCTGTGACCTCCCATTGAAAGAGATCTCACCTGGGCCTCCTATCTGGCTCCGTCCCTGTTTGAGCACTCTATGAGATCACATTTTTCTGTGGCGCAGGCACTGTAACATGGAGTAGGAAATGGTTTGGGGCACCCAGGGTGTTCAGGCTGTAGGACAGGAAAACCTCTTCCCTCATGAGCTATGCAGGGAGAACACATGGAATTGACAATAATTTTGACAATACTCTGTCCTTTCAATTTCATTGAAGCTGAAGAAGTATTGGCATTTGATTGTTCCTGAAGTTGTAGAATTCTGTGGTGAATCCATCGGATCCTAGATTTTTCTTAGTTGATAATTTTCTCCACTGTTTTTTCATTACATTGGTTGTTATTGTACTGTTCAATATTTTTTTAGCTTGTTGGTTTAATTTCAGCAACTTATATACCTCTAGTAATTTGTCCATTTCTTCTAGATTTTCAAATTTAGTGAAATACAGGTTTTCAATGTGGTTACTTATTAACCTCTGTATTTCAGGTATATCCATTGTGATTTTAACTTTTCTAGATATACGTGAGAATTCTAATTGCATTAATATGAGTTTATCTTTCCTTCTTTCAATAAGTTTGGCCAAGAGCTTGTCCATTTTGTTTATCCTTTCAAAGAATCACCTCTTTACTTCATTAATTTTTTTTAGTCTCAATTTCATTAATTCTGCTTTGACTATCATACTTTCCTTCTTTGTACTATTTTTGGATTTGAGTTGTTCTTATTTTTTCTAGGTTATTTATTTTGGGTTTGTTTTGTTTTTCTGATGTGGGCATTCACAGCTATAACCTTTGCTTTTAAAACTTGTGTCCCATAGGTTCTGGAAAATTGTACTGACATTATCATGTGATTGTAGGATGTATTTTATTTCTTCTATAACCCATTGACTATTCAAGAGTGTATTTGTTAATCTCCAGTGTTTACATAACTTATGTGTTTTCTTTTGCCATTGATTTGTAGTTTCCTTGCACTGATAATATGCTCTGGATAATTTCAGTTATTTTGTATTTACTTAATCAAAAAAGTTGTGTATGCTAGCATTTAGTACATATGTTTATAATTTAACATTTTAAAATTTGTGTATTTATTTTTATTTTAAAGTGAATAAAGCAACAATACAACAAAATGAAACAGTGATAAGACAGTAGGAAATCTATAATAGTTACTATATTGCAAGTTGTTGTCCTCTAAATAGTTGCTCAGACTACTGGCTAGGCTAGCTCACAGGTGGGGGTTTAGTTTCCAACCTGGTTCTCCCTGGTCCATGCTCTGGCTGGCTCGCAGTCAGAGACTTAGCTGCCTTTCTGTTTCTCCCTGACCCACACTTGGCTGGCTCACAGGCAGGCGCATTGCATCCATTCTGGTTCTCTCTGTGCCAACTGCCAGCTGACTTATAAGTGAGGGCTTAGCTTCCTTCTTGGTTCTCCCCAGCCCTTGCTCTGGCTGACTCACAGGTCAGGTATCTGCCTTCCTGATTCTCTCTGGTCCATGCTTTGATTGAGTCCCCTTGTTCCTGATTTTGGAGTGAAAAGTTTTCAGTTTTTGCTCATTTAGTATGATGTTGGCTATTGGTTTGTCACATATGGGTTTAATCAGATAGAGATAAAAATCATCTATTCCAATTTTCTGCAGGTTTTTTTAATCATAAATGGATATTGGACTTTATCATATGGTTTTTCTGTGTCTATTAAAATGATCATGTGGATGTTTTCTTTGTTTCTGTTGATATGGTATATTAAATTTATTTATTTGTGTATTTTGAACTATCTTTGCATCCCTAGGATGAATTTTACTTGGTCATGGTGTATAATCTTCTTGATGATTTGCTGGTTTCTGTTTGCCAATATTTTATTGAGGATTTTTGCACTTACATTCACGAGGGTGATTGGCCTGCAGCTCTATTTTTTGGTTGGATTCTTCTCTGGTTTTGGTGTCAGGGTATGCTTACTTCCCTTCCAGGAATGACTGTGAGTATTGCTTCCCTTTCAATTTCATTAAAGAGTTGAAAATTAGGAGCATTAGGTCTTCTCTAAATTTCTTTTAGAATTTAGCAGTGAATCCAGCAGGCCCTGGAGTTGTGTTCATTGGTAGGATTTTAATTACATCTTCAATTTCACTGGTGACTATTGATTTATTCAAAATTTTATGTCTTCTTGATTCAGCTATGGTAATTCGTATGTATCTAGAAATATGTCCGTTTCTTCTGTGTTTTCCATCTTACTAGAATAGAAGGTCTTGAAGTAGACATTGATGATATTCTGACTATCTGAAGGATCTGTTGTGATTTCAACCTTTTCATTCCTAATTGCATGGATTTGAGTCTTTTCTAATACAATTGGCTAAGGATTTGTTAATTTTATTTAATCTTTCAAAGAACCAACTCTGATTCATGGATTCTTTGCATTGCTTTCTTAGTCTCAATAGCATTAACTTCTGCTCTGATCTTTGTAATTTCCTCCCTTGTATGAGCCTTGGACTTGACTTGCCCTTACTTTCTTTTAGAAGCTGGAGGTTCAACATTAGGTTGTTTATATGAGCTTGCTCTGTTTTTCTGATGTGGGTTTTCACCACTATAAATTTCTGTTAGGACTATTTTCATTGTGTACCATAAGTTCTGACATGTTGTATTGGTACTGTCATTTAATTGTAGAAAATGTGTAATTTCTTCAATTTCATCTGTGATCCACTAGTAGTTCAGGAAGGTATTATTTAATTTCCATGTGTTTATGAAGTTCTTGTTTTTTTTGCCATTGATTAGCAATTTCATTGTACTGTGGTCTGTTAATACACATGGGATAATTTCAATTCCTTTGCATTTACTTAAGCATGTTCAATGAGCCAATATATGGTCTATTTACTACAACACTCTATGTACAGTAGAGAAGAATGTTGTCTCATGGAAACCTCTGTAGACATCTACTAAATCCATTTGTTCCCATTCTAATATTTTATTGTTGATTTTTTATCTAGTTGATTTGCCTATTTGTGACAGTAGGGTATTGAGGTTCCCTGTTATAATTGTATTAGCTCTTATTTGATTTTTCATATTCCTTAATATTTCTTTATATAGCAGGGTGCCTATATTTTTATGATTTTTATCTCTTTCTCTTGGATTGTTCCCCTTGTAAGAATATAGTGATCCTCTGTTTCTCTTCATCAGTCTTGGTTTGAAATCTACTTTGTCTGCAAACAGATCAGCTACTTCTGTTTTTTTTCTGGGTTCCTGTTGCATGAAGTATTGTTTTCCATCCTTTGACTTTCAGTCTATGAATTTATTTTTGAATGAAAAGCGTTTGTTATATGGAGCATAATGTTGGATCTTACTTCTTGAGCCATGCTGCCAGTCTGCTTCTTTTGACTGGTGAATTGAGACTACTAACATTGATGATTATAACTGGTATATATTGACTTATTCTTGTCATGTTATTTCCCTATTTCTGGTTCCTTTTTTCTTCCCTCTGTTTAATTGTTTGCCTTGCCTGTTGGATTCATTCTGTTGGGGTTCATAGAGATATAGTCCTTGTTATTTCCTCCTAGAATGTCCTTCAGAAAATGTTGGCATGCTGGTTTGGTGTTCTTGAATTTCCTGAGGTTTCTTTATCATGGAAACCTCTTATTTCTCCATCAATTTTGAAAGAGAGCTTTGTGGGATACACCATCTGGTATTGGAGGATTTTTCCTTCAGGTACTGAAATACTCCATCCAAGCTTTCCTTTACTTGAGATTTTGTGTTGACAAGTCTGCTGTGATTCTGATTGGTTTTCCTTTATAAGTGTCTTGTTTCTTTTCTCTGTTCTTGTTCTAAATTTGTGGAATCTTTTTTTTTTTTTTCTGATCAAGACTAATGAGAGTTCTGTATGCCTCAGTTATCTGTATGTCAAATTCTTTTTCCATGTTTGGGAAGTATTCTGCCATTGCTTTTGTGAACAGAATTTTTTATGTCATTTACAGTATCTCCTGATTTCTCATTGACTCCAATCAATCTTTTGTTATTCTTTGCATCATCTAGCAGCTGTTGGATTAAGTTTTCATGATCCCTTGCTATTTTTAAGAAATCTTTCTTTTCATGATCACTAACCACAATCTTGTCTTCTTTATCTTATATTCTTTCCTCACACTGGCTCATTCTGCTTGTATACTTTCAATGGAATTTTCGATCTCCTTGATATCTGTTTGAATCTGTTTTATGGATTTCATTTCTCTTCTACATTGTGTGTTTATCATTTCCATCATTTTCCTAACTGCCTCTATTTTTAACAATTTGTATCTAGTCATTAAGCATGTCTTTCATTATGGTTATCATCTCTGTAGTTAGCTGAGAAATTATTTCTGATTTGACTTTGCTTTTAGAGTTTTGCTCATCTGCTTTGTTACTTCTGCTGTTACCACTTCAGAGAGTCTCGGTGAATGGCTTTTGAATTTTTCATTGCCTTCTGGGTTTGCCTTTGGTGAGCTTGAACTCTGGATTGTATCTTGTTTAAATGCCTTCTCATTTTCTCTTCTTTTCTTTTCTTTCTTTTTTTTAATTTGTTTAATTCCTGTGTTGATGCTTGTAAACTGCTTATGGTGGGTAGCTTTATTACTAGAATTTAGAAACTTTAGGAAATTACTACTACTCAGAGATGTCTTCCACTGATAGCTGGCTTTTGGGTTTGTTAAAAGACCTTACCTCTTCAAGTTGTTGTGAATGAGAAGTTGCTGTCTACTTGGCCTAGCCCCTGGTGCTTTGGCACTAGCCTGTAGTATCATTTATGATTCTTTTTTATTATTTTGACAATAATAAAATACAACAAAACAAGACAGAACAAAGCCAATCAAAACAATGCAGTGAAATTGGTATAGAACTTTAGGGCAGGATACCTGGATAACAGTAATAGGTTCTATAGTATATCTTGTTATCTTCACAATAGTTGTCCATTCAGGTATAGCAAAATCAAACCAAAAGGAGAACATTATAAAACAAATCAAAACAGAATATTGAATAGAGCAAGACAGTTTATTAGAACAAAGCAAAACAGTGAAAACAATATTTGCCTTCAAATAAAAGACAGAAGGAAATCCCCCATATTTGCTATATTGCATGCGGTCATCCTCCCAAGAGATGCTCAGACGTCTGGCCTCAGGTCAGCATAATCAACCCAACAATATAAGCATTTAGTTGCTTTATGTGTCTTAGTTGTTATCCACTTGGGCTGTCCTTGACACCTTCCAGTTGCTAAATGGGGGTGGGGTGGGTGGGACATTTGATTCTCCGCCTACCAGCTCACAGGAAATACTGACTTGTTCTCTTCCTGGTGTGCCCTCTGCTCACTCACACCACTGCTTACCAGGAGGGAAGACCTGTTACTTTCTAGTTCAGCTCCCCAAGTTCCAACATGGCTGGATCTCGGGAGATGCTGACTTGTTCTCTTTCTGGTGGGCTCGATGCTCCTCATTTATGATTCTTAATCTAAGATTTGGTATACCAAGAAGAACAACTGATTAGAACAGTTATGTCACTTTGGTTAAAGCAGTACAGCCAGCAATAATAGTATCAGCAAACACAAGTTAGAATATGACAAACTGTGGCAATAGTAATGTGTCACTTTAAAACAGATGAACTAGAGTTGTGGTTATATACCAAAATTTAAAATGAACTACAAAATATACAGTAAATAAGCCCTCAATATGGCAGTTTTACCCTTGGAGAGAAAATTTAAAAGCGGTCAGGGAAAAAATAGAGAAATAGAAAAAGAGGAAGAGATCAGAAGCAAGGCTAAAGGACAAAGGAGATTACACAAACTTTGGAGAAATAGTGAAGAAGATAGGAGGGAAAGAGAAGGAAGAAATAAAAATAAGAATGGAACAAGAAAAAAGTAGAAAGCCTGTTCACACTCATATAAAAACAAGAAAAAAAACAAGAAAAAAAGTGAAAACTAAACAAGAGAAGAAATAAGAAAATAAGAAAAAAATGTCCATTTCAAGGCATGTTTGCTGTCACTTTTAGGTGACCTGAGCAGACAGAGTCTGGATCCAAGCTGATTAATCTCAGCAAGCCAGCCATAGCTTTACAGTGGGATAGTGGGTAATTCCAGCAAGCCTGCACCTTCAGTTCCATGGAAGTTCAAATTGGTTTGTGGCTGTGAGGCTGGAACCCAGTTTGATCAGCCTGTTACACTCTGTGTGCCTCCTTGTGGCTTGAACTTGGCAGCCTCATTCTGACACTGGGAGCTGCTAGATGGATCCGGCCTGAAGCTGTTCTGAAATCTGAGTTCAGTTTGTCCCTCTTCAAGTTGGCTACTGGTCAATTGCTCTTTCTTGTCTGAACCCAAATAATTTGCCAGCCAGTAGTCTGTTGTGTCTACCACTCCATTCCACTGGTGAATTTTTTTCATGGTGTTCTCTGAGGTTGTCAGTAGTAACAGTGTTTGCAAGTTCAATCCACCCCTCCCAGACAGTGAGTCCAGGTTCAGTGAGAAAGCACTGCTTGATGCCTCCTCTTCTTCCTCTTCCTCCTGCTCCTCTTCCTCTTGTTCTTCTTCCTCTTCCTCCTCCTCCACCACTTCTTCTTCCTTTCCTTCTCCTTCTTCCTCTCCTTCTCCTCCTCTTCCTCTTCCTCCTCCTCCTCCTTCTTCTTCCTTTCTCTTTGCTGATCCTGTCCACTTCAATTCTTGCTTCAGTTCCTTCCAGGGTCCTGGGGACCTACTTCTTTCCTTCTTCTCTTCCTCATATTGCTATATTATAGATGACAGCCACCAAATTTTGGAGAGTCTCCCTTTCTGCTTCTTACCACTGTGCTGTCTTCCTGGAAATTTCCATTAAAGGGCTGTCACAATCTTCTTTGTGTTGCAGTCTGAACTGAACTAATGAGTTCTTCCCTCACATTCACAGTTGGAGAAGCATTGATCTGTGGGTAGGTCTGAATGAATCCTAGGGCTTGAGTCTTTCTGCTGTGTACTTTGGAGTGTTACTGTGTTCACAAGTCATCTTTTTGCTTCACCCTTCCCTCTCCACAGCACTAGTGCCTATAATTACTGGCCTCTGGTTTGGTTCCCTGCCCCATGACTCACCCAGCTGTCTGCCACCAAGTAAGGAACCCTATCCACCTGGATGGCCCCTAACCCTGCTTTCATGCTTTGAGTACTGGAATCAGTCTTGTGTACCTGAACCTTTGCCTTTGTCTTAAAATATAACCCTTCAGATAATTTGAGGAGAGGAAGATGCAGTGTAATTGGTTCAGTATTCAGTTTTCAGGGATTTTTGCTAGGGCCTTCTCAATCTCTGCTCTTTTCCCTGCAAGCAAAACTTTTTTTTTTCTTTTTTTGTACCAGGGATTGTGCTTGCCAAGCACGTGCCTATGCCATTAAGCTAAATCCCTGGCCCTCTGCAAGCAAATCTTAAGCTGTCCCTTGAAAAGCCTTCTGCCAACCCTGCTGCTGAACTTTCTCTGGCTAGGGCACCCTCTTGTTGTTGTTGTTTTTTTTTGGTACCGGGGATCGAACTCACAACTTTGCGTTTGCCAAGCAGGCACTTACACCACTGAGCTAAACTCCCGGCCCGTTAAGGCACCCTCTTGTTCTCCACTAGCTTCAGGTCCCACTACTGTGTTCACTGCCCCTGGCAGGGCGTGGGGAGAACTATTATGCAGGTATGTAACAGTGATCCATCAGCAGTGAACAGGCTGCCCCATGGGTACAAAAATGTACAGTGATTGTGGAGAGAACGGGCCAGTGCCTATTCTAGGGCCGGTTTGATCATCTCGGATTTGCCATTCACAGATGCTGCAAATTTGCAGCAGCTCCCAAGTCATAGTCTCTGCAGCTCTTGGATCCAGGTTCCCAGTCAGGCTCCTGTGACTGTCTTCAGCTGGCTTTAGTCTCCTTGACATCTTGGTCTGTGAATATCTCACACAAAGAATTCCCCTTCCTGGTGGGTAAAGCAGAAAGGTTAGCAGCCTTCTCTAGCAGCCTGCCTACTGCTGCACTGCTGGGCCTCACCTTTAGGCCCTTAGATCCCCTCCCTACATGGTTTGTAAGCCCGGCCGGAGTGTAAGTGGTACCAGGGTCCCAGAGTGCTCTGACTTCCCTTTCTAAATTCCCTGGATACTGGATTTGGACCTGATGAGTTTCTACTCTGAAGCAGGGCTTTAGAGAGGTCAGTGAGTTAAAATGAAGTCATTAGTGACCCCTAACCCATTATGACTCAAACTATGTTCTTCTCTACCAGAGTATGCTCCAGCTTTTTATTCCTAAATTTAAAAAAAAAGTTTCTATGAGGAAATGAAATCATAAGTGCCAGAACAGACTTGTAATTTAGTTTATCATGTCATCATGTAACACTTCAATTCAGAACCAAGCTGTGGAGGGAAAGCAAAGCAAGGCAAGGCACACATTTTGATGGCACAGTCTGGCAGAGGCAAAGTAACCCAAGAGTTTGCTCAGAATTCTGTCAGTAGTTTCTTGAGGGAGTAGGAGCAATAGTGCTGCAGGTAAACTGGTTTTAGGTTGTGGTTCTAGGGGTCATTCCTGGCATGTGAGCCTAGTTTGTCCTTCTAGAGCTCCTTTAGTGATTTTACTGCTGGTATCTGTGGAAAATCCTTTTACTTAAACTAAAGGGATGAACCCCTTTAAAAGGGAAGGAAGTACAGCAGAAGAAAAAGGCAAAACATCCAAACATACCCCCCAGGCCCCCAAATTTTCTGCATAAATTTTGACACTTTTTCCCATAAAATATATTCTCCTTTAAATAGTGTTATTTATATTGCTAATCATAAATTTCACTCTATGGCACTACCCACAGGGAAGTTATACATAGTTGGGGTGCACACCAAGGAATTGCTGTCGATTTACTACCGTGAGGACAGTAAATCCCAAATAGACTGGTATCACTAGTGCATTATAAAATTAAAGCTGTCTGTGTTTCTAGTTTCTGAATTAACTTGAAAAGAAAACATGGGAAACAATATGTGGTTAGCATTTAATTTATAAAGTTAATTAAATTTAGTTATAAATATTGATATTAAAACTATAAAGAAACTGATAAGTAGAAAACTTTGCTATAAAGGATAAATCAAAGCATAGATTTTTGAGAAATGCATAATTTAATAATCATAATATGGAAAGCTTAGAGACAGCTACAATTACCAGTGTGATGTGTTTAATTCTAGTACTTATTATATAGACAGTTTTTGTTGGTTTACATAATTTTACATAGACATAAGTATGAAGAATTTCCATGAGCTCTTTCTTATTTTTTAAGCATTTAAAACATTTTAAGCAATTCATACAATTTTATAAGTATGTAATATTTTCAGTTAGTATCTAGTAGTTTAAATTACTTCCCTATGAGTGGTTACCAAAATGTTGGGTTGTTTCCAGTTTTATGGTAATACAAATAATAGTGTTCGAACATATTTGTGTATGCAGTTATTTTTCATACTCATACTGCTTAGGATAGATATGCAAAAGCATAATCAGTGGGATCCCTTGATGAGAATTAGCCAGCAGTTTTCTAAAATGTATGTTGTAAGTTAGACTCCACACGAAGTACCAGATCTTTTGATAAAAATATTCAGTGGCTAAACCAGTCACTGAAAGTAAAATAGTGTGATGGATGGGTAATTGTATCTTGGTAATTTAATATGAAATTTGTAATTAGTAGTGAAATTGAACATTCTTCCATAGATTTGTTAACTAATTGGAGCTTTTGTTTCACATATTATACTGTTTGTGCATACATCCATAAGGATTTTGATGGACATGTTATTTTTTATTAACAAATTTTATGAAAGTGAAGTTTTAATATGTGGTCTGAGATAATGTTACAGGTAGTTCAGAGATATGCAGGTTTCAGAGTCCAGGTCAAATTCAGTGCCGTGTACAGTGGTCAGCGCATTAGTAGAGACTAAGAAATAATGATACAAGGGATGAAAATCTTATGTGAAAACTCAGCTTATTGGTATTCTTGTGGCCTCAAAAAGAGTTAGTTGAACTAATTCATATTTCTGGGTGCCTTGTCTTGAAGTGTCAATGGACTCCAGTGGAGATAGTGTGGAATTTGAACACAAGGTCCCAGGTATACTTTATAGTCATGTGTCTCTATGTGGTCAATAGTACAAAAGGCCTGATTATTTCTACCTCTCTAAAAACACTCTTTTGCAGCTCCTGCCATTAGAAGTGGAGATTATTTTTCTAACACTGAATTTGTGCTTGGTCATGTGACTTGCTCTAACCCATGAACCATTAGCAAATACGATACAAGTAAAGGTTTGAAAAATTGTTGAGCACTAGGGATTGCTCTCTTATTGCACTTGAAATGCTAGGAATGCTCCTGTTGCTTGGAAGAGACTCTAGATGTCCCAATCAATAGTTGGCCTGCAAACACTCTGCTAGTTGCTAGTCGTGTGAGTGAGTGAGGTCATCCCAAATCAATCAGCTGTCTGCTTGTTCTCTTGCTGACCACAGAGGTTTGTCAGTATATGTCACATGAACTGCACTACACACAAATATTAGCCAACTAGGATGAATATCTCAACTGGGCTTGCCTGGGACTTTCAGGCTTTTAGTACGTACTTCATCTCAAGCCAGGAATCTCTTCAGTCCTGGACAAACTGAGGCAACTGGTCACCCTATACCCAGATAACCTAAAGAATAGTAATGTTTGTTGTTTAAAGCCACTAAGTTTTGGAATGTTTTGTTATACAGAAAAAACTAACTGATATGCAATATGCCTCTTAGTTTACTTTTCTGCCATCAGAAAATAGGATTAAAATTCAGAATTGTCAGCAGAGACTATTCAGCTCATTCTTCCAAAAATCTTACACTGTGAAATGCATCTGTGTTTGATAATTTATATTATTAAAGCTAAGTATATTCTTTCTTATGTTTATATATCTTCCTAATATTTTTAAAGGATCCTGACATTTCTCTGAGAGTTATAGCAGGCTAAAAATTTTCAAGTAGTACATTTTTGGTGTCTTCCTTTCTTTCCCTTACTTTCTTTCTTATTATGCTAGCAACTCCCCTTTGGGGGTGATTTTGATATAAAAATTTTCTCTATTATCAACCAATATTGTCTTCTATTTTTGTCTGCTTTCTCCTGTTAGCTTCCTTTTTTCTCCCCATATATCATAAATTCACTGATGTTATTCATGTAACATTTTTGGATACTTGATGCTTGTAAGAGATAGGTACCAAGTTAAGCAGTATGTTTCATAGCCAATTTTTCACCTTTAGACCCCTGCTGGAATAAAAAATGGATAGTGGAGATCTGAAAATTTTAAGCACAAGGTGATAAACCACAGCTGTATTGAAGTTTCCTTTAGTTGCCCTGTCTCACTTTTTGTGTAAGTCTGGATCCTCACCCGTATTATTTACTTAAATACATATTGATGTTGATTGAGTGTCCACTGTGTGCTAGGCAGAGTACAGGCACTGAAAAATGCCGGGAGAGGTGAGTCAGAAGACTTGACCTTTAGAAGAGTCAACAATAGTCAAGTCAAAAGCATCATGAAGCAGAAGAAATTTATCTAACAAGGACACCAAACAAGAACTTGTAGGTGTTTAGGGAAATCTTCTCCAAGGAAGTGATATTTGAAGAGTGAATATTGGTTAACTGAAGGGAGGAATATTGGTTAATAGAAAGCAGTGTGTGACAAATGATATTTTCCAGAAGTGCCTGTGACAATATAGAAATATGGTCTACATTCTCTTCAAGGGCTGTTTGGGCTACCTTTTTTCCTTAAATCGAAGTGAGTCTTTGTGCCTATGGCAGATAATAGAATATGGTGAAGGGGAACTATGTAATCTCTGAGACTGCTTTTTGCCTTGATCCTTGTCTTACAATATGTGACTTAGAGGCATAACCTGCATTATAAAAATGCTAACTACCAGGGCTGGGGGTTTAGTTCAGTGGCATACTTGCCTGCCTGGCAAGTGTGAGTTTGTAAGTTTGGTCCCTGGTACAAACAAACAAACAAACAAACAAACAAAAAAACTAACTACTTTGAAGGTTCCTTCAGGAGATACCACATGGTAATAACACATAGAGACAGGAAACAAAAAAACACCCAATGAAAAGTTTTTTACGCTAGCATTTTCAATCTTTCCAGGCCACATTACAAAAATGAATGAGCAACTAGAGAGATAACACCAGCTAATTTTTAAATATATCTAAAATAAAACTTTGATTTAATGAATTTTATTTCTGTTTTGAAGTTACATTAATTATGCTATACCATTAATACAGCCATGAAAATATTATTGGTTCATATATTCAATATCTAAAAGAAATCATCATGGGTCTTATAAAATGGAGTTCATAGGCCTCATGAATAACAATTCTAATAAAGTTATATTTAGGTATAATTTTAAAGTATATTATTAATCTCCATGGAAGCTTTAAAAGTCTTTTGTCTAAGTAGATTTTCAAGTCACATTGTTTTAAAAATATTTAGTTGACACCGTGACTTTCAGTCTGAAACAGAGTAGTTTTCTGCAGTCGTCTCTGAAGATAAACCACTGACCCACACTGCCTGCAGACTCCCCAGTCTGAGTTACTGCACTGTGCGTGGCAATGGGCCCCAGTGAGCTTTCACTCTCTTCACCACTGCACAAAACTGTTGAGCTGACACTTGGCTGGCTGAAGGGAAGTGCTTGTCATTGGCGTGTACAGATAACTATCTGTCCATGATGCACTCATGAACTCACGATGTTCATCCCAACTCAAATAAACAGACTTTGGAAGTGCTGACCCCCTTGCTTACAGTTAAGACCCTGTATCTTCCCAGTTAGAATCAGGATCCCTGATTCATCAGGTTCAAGGAACAATGACAGGGTGACTATAATTTTTCTAGGAGAATGGCTGGGTAATAGGAGGAGATTGAGTAGGGGGATATCTTAAATAGAAAACTGAGTAACAAATTTGGCTTTAAGAAATTAAAACCTAGAGGTAGAGAAAAAAAGGAGTTGACATATAAACCTTTCCTAAGGAAAGTGACCAGAGTGCTGTGGCTTCAAGATGGAGCTTCATCAAAACCACCAGACAGCTCCTTGCAGGTATGCCGCTCCCTGAGACACTGGAGTGAGGTAAGTCCAATGAACTACAGTGAACTGCAATGAACCAGACACCTCTTTCCAGCCTTGGCAATGAGTCTTTTCTCTGCGATGCCTAGTAGCATCCCTTCTACACGTCCAAGTACTTTCTTCCATTCCCCAACTGTTCTAGAAGAGTGCAGTGCAATCTCAATTTGATAGTGCCTGGAATAGATCCAACAGAGGCCTCTCTACTGAAGTAGGAAAGAGAGGTTAGAACTAGTCAAATATTGCTTATTAACTGATTTTTTTTTTCAGTAAAAAGAAGATACTTAGAAAACGTAAAAAGAAATGTGTTTAATTTTTACTATGGTCACTTGTGAACGGAACAAGTGAGAGGTTTACGCTGTATTTAAAAAGTCACGAGACGTATAACTAAAGATTACACTGCTTAGAGACAGGAGCGGAAAATTGAGGCTATGTGGCCACCACATTTTAAATAAACTGTATTTACTTAGTGAGGATAAAATTAAATTACAATATGTTCAGTTGGGAGCAAATGAAAAAAAGAAATGAGAATGCTACTATCTACTACATTTAAAGCGTACTATAATGAACAGTTTGTGTGGTCAATCAGATCCTTAACACTGCCATATAAAGCTAATATTATCTCCATTTTACAGAAGAGGAACATAAGACTCAAAAACATTATAAAACATGCATAGGATCATTCTATAAACTCTCTGTCTTCAATGCCTCTGCTTGTTTTCTCATGATACACGGAAAACATACATTTCAGTTTGTGGATTAGGAAGTTTTGCAAAACTTTGAGTAGAAGAGAAATATTTGAACTATGATTTTAAAGACACTCCTGGTGGTGATATAAAGGAGGGATTATGGAAGAGAGAGATTGGAGATAAAGAGATATTAGAGGTGTAATAAGATAAGGAGGATCTACAAAATGCCAGTGTGTATAGTATCACTACCCAGAAGAGAGATACAGAAGTTGTTGTGGAGGTAGACTTGCTGGAAACTTAGAAAGTAATCAGATGTGTGGAGTTAGGGAGTGACTGAGTCAAAGATGACAGCAGTTTCTAAATGATAAAACTGGGAGTGCTGCAAGATTAAAGTTGTGGAAGGTAATCCAGATGGAGATGATCAAGTAGCATTCAAAATGATGCCATGGACAAATAACCCCAAGACACCCTATTTCTCATTTTCACCTGACTTGTTTGACTTCTCTTTGCCATTTCATGAGTCTCTTCTAGTACTTAGTGCTTAATGGGTATTTTGTGGGACAAGAAGCCATCATTATAATTTCAACTTATATTTCAATACTATAGAGTTCTGTGTTTCTGCTGTTACAGCTGATTTATTTTTCTTAGTAGAATGGAGTACTCATTATCATCATAGCTCCTGATCTAAGAGTTTTATGGCACAATAGAACAAATAAAATTGCAGGTATGCATGAGAACTTCTGTTCTTACATTTTATTATTTACTGAGTACCTACAGAGAAGGAAAGGTAGTATTTTGCAAGTTATGTTGGGAAAATTTAGAAAACAAATATACAGGATATCAGTTACATTTTAATTTCAGAGAAATAAATAAAAAGTGCTCTGTGTAAGTAGGTCCCAAAGAATATTTAGTATAGTAAATGTATTTTTTTTAAAAAAAAGACTTGACATTCAAATCTCACTGGGCATCCTGTATTGTATCTAGCAATACTACCTACTACTTGAGATGTCATATGGAATATTACTCTGTGAGATGTTAATGAGCATTGAATGCTGAAAATTATATGAGAGAGGACTAGGAACAGGGACAAGGAGAGAAATAAAGGAATGTCACACTCCCTATTCTTTGGAATATCTCAGGCTTTTTTTTTCTTTTGGTATTGAGGATTGAACTCACAACCTTGTACCTGCTCAGGCAAGTGCTTATGCCGCTGAGCTAAATCCCCAGTCCTTGTCTCAGGACATTTGATCAGCTTCCACACACTGAAAGTTTCCTAAAGGAAAAGTTTCCCACATTTTTTTTGGCCAGATGTCTCCTTGATTCTTTGTGGATGTTGTATAGAAGATGATTGTTAAATCTTTTTGTAACTCCTACAGAAATATAAGCTGGTACCATGTGGTCAATAGGCATGAGATACAGATTCAGCAATCTATTCCCATTGATCATTGGGAATTTGGAATTGGTCAAGTCTCCAAACTTCTCTGGGCTCCATCTCATCATTTAGAGCTAATATAACTCAAACTCATTGAATTCTGAAGCTTAAGAGTCAGTTCCTGGGAGAGCAATTTGCACATAATAAAACACAACCCAAATTTCAGTGGTTTTTTTTTTTTAATGTAGAGTACATGCTTGATCTTTGTTTATTCTTCTCTTAAATCTTTACTGACCTTTGCATTCAACTTCAACTGGTACAAGAAGCCTGCTCCTAGTGCTCACTGCCTGGTGGGTTTAGTGTGGCATGCAGCACTGCGCAGGAGCACAATTCACAAGAGCCATTAAACCACATTTGTGGTGTTTCCTCGTGTTGTGCAGTCCACATTCCACTTGGTACTAAAAGTATTACCAGAAGAGGAGAGAAACGGAATGAAGTATTAGACCTAGGGAGGCATTTCTCAACAGGAACTGGAACTACACATTTGTCAGCACAGCACAAATATCCCGGAGGTGTCCGACCATAACGTTTGAATTCTCATACTGACAGATTCCCTGCATTTTACTACACTACAAAGTCCTAAACTGCTGGCTCTTGGCTGTGTGGCCACAGGAGAGCTTCCATCTCATAAATGTGACTGAGATCAGCAATCTGGTACAGATTTCACACCATTCCAACCCTGAACACATAGTTGTGTCCTATGATAAGATTGATAAGAGCATGAAGGAAATAGTAAGTCTGAGTCTATGAAAGTCAATTTAGCTAATTTACTTGTTTCCATTAATTATTTAGTTTCAGCTCACTGCTTTTCACTGTCACATCAACTCAGTTTGTTTCTGTGCAAAGCTCATTACAGCATTTTGAGGACATTCAGTTGGTCCCGCTCCAGCTGCTTCTTGCAGTTGGAAATGAGAAGGGAGACAGAGCAGAGAGGAGAGACAGAGGCTTACTTGAATTGGAAGAATTCTTATGAACTGCTTTTTACTAATATTTTATTATTTTTAGAAATTATTCAAATCTAATATCAGTAATTTTTTATAATTTTTGGGAAATTAATCAGGAACTAAGGTTTCAGTAGGGTTGATGTGTTCTATCAATATCTTCTTTTCCTTCTTCTCTCCCTTGTGTGCGCGCGCGCTCTCTCTCTCTCTCTCTCTCTTTGGTGTTGGGCTTTAAATATGGGACTTTTGTACTAAACTACATCTTTTTATTATTTTTTTTAATTTTGAGATGGTGTATCGCTGAATTGCTGAGTTGTTCAAGCTACGCTAGGACTTTGATCCTCTTGCCTTAACTTCCTAGAGCACTGTGCCTGGGTGGTATTTTCTTTTGTTGGAAAACCATGGCTCCTTTTGTTTGAGTTTCTTGGCATTTAATAAAGCATCAACAGGGAAACTTCTTGGAGTGAGTCATAGCAATTCATATATGTTTACATTCTTAACCTTTTATTTCACTAACCCACACAAAATCAGAAAAGAGACAAGAAAACATTACTTCCTAAGTACATTTTTAAAGAGAAACATGACTGTCTTCTTTAGATGGTTTATAAATGCTTTTTTGGTCAAACTTCTCAAATCACTTTGCCTTCCCATAATTTAGTTTTGAGTCTCAGATCTTTTAGAGTCTCTCACTCCAACTGTGAAATTGTTCCCAGTGGTCATAGTCAGCGGGGCTTCCTTCCACTGAATGCCATTAATGACCTCCAAAGAAGGTTGTGCTTTAACTTGCCAGCTAAATGCATAAGTGTAGCCATATAGAACAAGTGAAAAGAGTGTATACTACAAGCTGGTATTCATGTGACCTTTAACATCACAATGATATATGGCCATTACAATTTAAGTGAACTATAACCAAGAGAAAAGAATTTATCTTCTCTTCAAAGTATCTTACTTTTAAAGACATTATCTCACCCAATTTGTTAATGATAAGAGCTGTAACAGTAAGAACTTGCAAAAGGATGACAGAATGAAAAGTCTTAATGTATTTTGCCAAAGGGAAATTTACCATCTGCCTGTCTTTATGAATCACATATGCTGAGAATATTTTAGTAGATACTGACAACAAGATGCAGTAATTTGTAAATGAAAATTACTGATGCTGCCCTTTTTAAAGCAATATGTGGAATAAATCAGTACAGCAATCTATAGGATCACAAGTCAAAGACTTGAAATAGGAGAATAATAAACTGTATTATTGACTTTTTGTAATTGTAATAAAAATACCAAATCTTTAAAATGTAATTACTTTGATTCAAACTTCATTGTTCCCTTATGCACCCTTTCAGTGTATACCTAAAACAGGTAGGATAGGAAAATACATTATTAAAACAAGACTACAATGGAGCCTTATTTGCAAACATTGTCAGACATGCAATTAAAGATCATAGAAATAAGTCATTGAGAACTCTGATTTCTCAGAACGTATTCTCCGTAGCATAAATCATGTAGTTGCCGTCAGTAACATACTACAAATTTCACTGTGTGCTGAAATGAAAAAGATTGAGATTACCCCTAAAAGAAGCAAACCATAACTTAGAAGTGTGGAAATTCAGTTATAAATTTGGGACTGAAAAAAAAACATCCTAGAAATGGTCTTGTAACATCTTTTCTGTTTCATATGTATATCATAAACTCAGAGTGAAAACTATTCACGATTTATGAAAATAAAAAAGGGGTATCTTCTTAAAAGTTAATTTTGGAAGTAGGGCATTATGGTATAGACTTGTAATCCCAGCTACTCAGGAGACCAAGGCAAGATGTTTTTAAGTTCAAACTCAGGCTGAGACAATTAAGATCATCTTGTTTCAGGAAGAAAGAAAGAAAGAAAGAAAGAAAGAAAGAAAGAAAGAAAGAAAGAAAAAGAAAGAAAGAAAGAAAAGATGTATGTATGTGTGCATTTTCCCAGTACTGGGGATTGAATCAGGACCTTCACATTGAGCCATATTCCCAACCTTTTCTTTTTGAATTGTTATTATTTTTACACAGGGTCTTACTCAGGTGCCCAGGCTGGGCTTGAATTTGTGATTCTCCTGCCTCAGCTTCCCAGAGTGCTAGAAAAAAGTGGTTTTGGAAAGGATATTTTTTTTAAAAGACCATGAAACTCTTTATATCATAAATCAGGTGACTTAAACTTGATTGCAGATAGTCTGAGAAACCAAATTAAAATGGTTTTCTATTCTGTCATTGTAACAGTGGTGATACTGGCACTGCCACACTTTCTTATTAGCTGTTTAAAAATCTTGTGTTAGTCAGTTTTCTGTTACTGCAACAAAAATCTGAGATAATCAACCTATAAAGAGGAAAGTATATTAATTTATTTTTTGTAGCACTGGGGATTATACCCAGGGCCTTGTGCATGCTAGACAAGCACTCTACCAATGAGTTTTACATCCCCGGCCTAAGGCTGATTTTGGCTTACAGTTCCAGGGGTTTCAGTTCACAGTCAATTAATACTTTGTATAGTGTCTGTGGCAAGGCAGCACAGCTCATCATGGAGCAAGCTGTCGACCTCAAGCAAAAAGTAAGAGAGAGAGAGGAACAGGAAGAGGAAGTGGCTGGGGTTTCTTTATCTCCTTCATGAAAATACCACAATGATTGTAAGACCTCTCAACAGGCGCCACCTATTTTTAAGTTTCTCCATCTCCAAACACCACCAAGCTGAGCACAAAGCCTTTAACACATGGGCCTTGGGAGATATTCCATATCAGAAGTGTGGCAATCTTAAAGAAAATGTTCCAGTGGTAGACACCTAACATGGAAGGCAAAAAGACACTTGACATAGAAAGTCTCACTTTCCACAGTGAAAAATATGATTTTTTTTCTCTGAAAGCTAAGTGAAAGGAAAGCTTCTGCAAGGAAAACATAAATTCTGACTGTATTTATGCATCTTTCTTCCATAATACATAAGTCTGAGTTTTTAAAAGTCACAGATACACTTATCTCTTGGATCTGGCAAAGACAAGTTTCACAGCTTCATAATTATCACTTTAATATTTGCTAGACTATATGCTGTACATATGGTCCTATACTACATATACTATAATTACTTTTTTTTGTCTAAAGGGCCATTTGCAAGACAATTAAGAAGTAATGGAGTGGGGAGCTATTTTTTATTTCCTAGACTCATGAGGTGTAATGTCGTCTAAGCTTCAATTTTTTCACAATTTTTAAAGGAAGAAAGTTATTAATAACTTTGGATATAGAACTGAATTAGTACAAATTCCAGGCTTGAGTGTTTATGGACAAATTTGTTTTTTGGGTTTTTTTTTTCAAATTTAGCAAGTATTAGATGAATGTTTGGAAATCTTCCAGGGAAAACAGTTTTGGGAAAGCATTTCTGGCAGGGAGGAATACAAGTCTCAGGTTATTGTCTGAGATGATAATTTTTTTAAAAAACTATAAAAAAGGGTCATCCAAATTGCAACTGCTTGCAGAGGACATGATCTATATATAGAAATCTTAAGGGTGCTACCAACTATTAAAACTATTATAACTAATTTTTAATTAAACTATTAAAACTAATAAATTCAGCAGTGTTTCAATATATAAAATCAACACAAAAATCAATAGCATTGCTATATATCTTCTATGTATTCTGTCCAACCAATTATGTAAAAGATAAATCATGAAAATGGAGGGACATCTGATGATCCAGTTCATCGAAAAGAACAGTTTGTGATGTCATTGTTTGATTGTTTGATACCTTTTTATGCCTAGGTCTTATAACCTGAACAACTACTTCTAAGATAACAATATACTATATATGAACTAGTGTTAATTTTCTACTATTGTTTGAAATTCTGTATCATTTCTTTTATTGTTTTGCTTTTTAAAATAAAAAAAAGAAATCATGAAAGTGATTCCATTTACAATAGCTGCAAAAATAAAAATACTTAGGAATAAATGTAATAAAAATGAAAGATTTCCATTAAATACTGTAAACATATACTAATAAAAATTAAAAATTAGTCATAAAAATAAAAAAGAAAAGAAATGTGAAAAGATTAAGCAGTATCTATCTGAGTTCAAGATTTTAAGTTGTTCAGTGACCATCAGGCATACATCCTGTCACTATTTGAAATTACTTTAACTCAATACTAGTATATGTATTATTTTGTGGTCACTTGTTATTAGGATGGAAAAAGTCATTTGGACCTATATACTTAGTAAATGGAAATTTCAAGTTAAAAAAATGAAAGGTCTCCATAATGAAAATTATAGAACATTAATTGAAAGAAATGTAAAAGAACACAAATTGGAAAAACATCCTTTGTTCATATAAGGTAATAATCAGTATTATTAAAATACCCATGCTATGTAAAGTGATCTACAGACTCAATGAAATCCTCATCAAAATACCAATGACATTCTTCACAGAACTAGAGAAAAATGATCCTAAAATTTGTATGGGGCCACAAACAAAACAAAACAAAACAAAAACAAACAAATCAATCAAACTCCTGAAGAGCAAAAGATATCTTGAGCATAAAGAATGAAGCAGACTGTATTGCACTGTCTGATTTCAAACATACTACAAAGTGGTAGTAATCAAAACACTATGGTATTGCTATAGACCTATGGGATAGAATATAAAGTCTAAAAGCAAACCCACACATGACTTTGACAAAGGTGCTAAAAACACTCATTGGCAAAAGGTCTGTGCAATAAATAGTGCTAGAAAAAATGGATATCCATAGCAGAATTAAACTTTTTTCTCTCACTGGTTACAAAAATCAACTCCAAGGTAATTAAAGGCTTAAAAGAAAGATATGAATCTCTGAAAATATTAGAAGAAAACAAAGGGGACATTTCAGAATAACAAAGATTTCTTTGGATAAGATGCTGAAAACACTACAGATGGAAGAAATTATTTATAAATCATCCTTCTGAGAATAGGTTAATATCCAATATATAGAGGGAGCTTCAAAAACTCAATAACAACAAATAAACAATACCAAAACAAATTACTTAGGAACTGAGACAGGAGGATTGCTTGGCTCAGGAATTAGAGGTCAGCCTAGACTACATAGACTCTGGCTCAAAAATAAAACTGTCTTAGTTATTTTCTGCTCATCGCTGAAACAAAATACTTGATGCCCAAAGTTGGAAAAGGAAAGGTTTATTTCTTACAGTTTTGGAGGTTTTAGTCCATACTCAGTTGGCTCCAAGGCAAGGTGGCATGGCGGGGCCGCAGTTCATGGTGGCTGCAAACAGCAAAGTGGAAACCGACAAGAGAGAGAGACACCCCTTCTTCCTGCCATTACGTCACATACTGACTCCACTCCCTAGGAGGGTGTAGCACTGACACCACCAATCCAAGCACTAGACAATGAACCAATCACAAATGCACAATGCAAATACATGAGGCCTGGGGGCCACCGACATAAACCATGACATTCCACCCCTGGCCCCCAGAGACTCATGTATTACCTTTATACAAAAGACATTTAGTCCATCTCCAAGAGTTGCCAAAGTCCTAACATTTTCAGCATTGCTGAGAAGTCCAAGTCCCAAGTCTCATCCAATATCTGTGGCAAACTCTTAACTGTAATCCCCTATACAAGTGAAACAAGGTTAAACATTTCTGAAATGCAAAGGCACCAAATAAACATTACCATTCCAAAAGTTACAAACGGGGGAATATAAAGTATTGGAAACAGAGCAAGTCCAACATCCAGCAGGGTGAACATTAAGTCCTAAAGTTTCATGCTCAGCATTTGAAGCAATCTGGTTGCAAGCTCCAAAAGGCTTGGGTGATTTCACCCCCACGGCACTTCCAGGGATTTCAGCTCCTGCAGCTTATCTCTTAAACCCTCTCTGCTCAGTTTTTGTAGCTTTTCTTGGATGATCCACATTCTTGGCTTTTTTAATCTTCTGGGGTCTCCACTGCACCTTTGGCTTTACACTTACATCTTTACATATTGCCCTCTCAGGGCCACACTGCTTGGCCTCCCAGGCCCTTTGCAATCGAGGTGGAAGCCACCTTACCCTCAGAATTTGTGCATTTTCCTTGCACCTAAAATCAGCACTATGTGGATGCTGCCAAGGTCTGCTGCCAGCTGGAGCAGTAGCCAGGCTTTTCTCTCTCTTGGCTATAGGGGTCTAGTGTCCGGATCGCTGGGCTCTGTGAACCCGATTGTGAAGAAAAGCTTTTCTATGTTGCCGCCATTTTGGAACCTCATGTGGCATCTCGTGCCATTCTGGAGCATGGTGCTCTGAAGCTTTCTCATGTGAGAAAATTCTTTCACCTTTGCAGTTCGGAGGCTTCAAAGGGTGAAAACCCACTGCTTCCAGGGATGTCCGGTGGCCATCTTTCTTATCTCTCTGTTTCTTCTCAGCAATCCAAGTCTCAGCACTATCTTTACAATCCACAGCTTTTCTGTAGTTTTCCTTCTGGCCAAACTCACAGTGTTTTAAATTATCCTGCTGGGCTTTTTGTTCTTAATTAGCAACATAAAGCTGGCTAAAATCCCCCAACAATAGCCATGCCACAGCCTCAACATTTGATTGCCTTGAAATTTCCTTTGCCAGATTTATCAGTCCATTACCCTTAATCTCAGTCTCAGGCAAAGTCTCTGGGCATGAGCAAAATGCAGACAAACTTTCTGCCAAGCCATAACACACATCATAGGGAGTCCAACAACCAGTACAGTCCTCCTTCCCAGCAGAAACCTTGCAAGCCTAGTCTTTACCATCAGGCTTTCTATCAGCCTTCTGATTTTCTGAGCTCTGACCAGAATCTCCTCTACAGAACAACCTAAGTTGCTCCAGCTCTGTGCATCCAGGCGACAAGTCCGAACCTTTCCAAACTCTGCTCACAAGCCATTTCCAAAGCCTCTTGAAAAACATGGTCAGGTATAGTCACAGCAATGACCCCACTGCATCGTACCAAATTCTGTCTTAGTTACTTTCTACTCATCGCTGAGACAAAATACCTGATGCCCAAAGTTGGAAAAGAAAAGGTTTATTTCTTACAGTTTGGGAGGTTTTAGTCCATACTCAGTTGGCTCCAAGGCAGGGTAACATGGCAGGGCCGCAGTTCATGACGGCTGCAAACAGTAAAGCAAAAACCGACAAGAGAGAGAGACACCCCTTCTTCCTGCCATTACATCACATCCTGGCTTCACTCCCTAGGAGGGTGTAGCACTGACACCACCAATTCAAGCACTAGACAATAAACCAATCATAAATGCACAATGCAAATACATGAGGCCTGGAGGCCATCAACATAAACCATGACAAAAACCGTTATAGTTTATGTCTAAATGTCCCCTCAAGAACTTCTTGCAGTTATAGGCAAGGCTTTCAGAAGGTGATCAGATTATGAGGCATATAGTTTACTTGCTGATAGGGGATAGGGTCTGATTGGAAAAGCTGGGTGATTGGAGCCATGACCTGGAAAGATTTATATCCCTCCCCAACTCCTCACTTCACTCTCTCTGTCTTTTGTTCCAGTGACCCTATTAATAATTCTATGCTTTATTTAATCATATATTTTAGTTTTGGCACATGGTATTTGTTAATAAAACCTTCTTCCCTTCATTTTGCATATAATTTCCTAAAACCCTCAGTTTCTCAAAACATAATCTTATTTGGAAATATGGTAGTTGTAAATTAATTAGCTAACCTAAGATCATACTGGAGTACCTTGGGTTACTAATCCAATGTGACTGCTGTCCTTATAAGAAAACAGTTGTACAAAGACCCAGTTAGAATGCCCTGATAAGATGCTACATTGGAAAAAGACACTGGAGTGACATATTTATATGCTAAGGAATGTCTGGACTACCTAGAACTAAGAGGTAGCAAACAACGAGTCCCCATGTCAGAGGGAGCATGGTCCTGTGGATACCTTGACTTTGGACTCTGAACTTGAGAAATATGAGGTAACACATTTCTGATGTTAAGACATCCACCTAAGGCACTTTGTTATGGAAACTCTAGAAAACTAACACAATAACTTTGGCTAATTTACTCTCTTCACAATGTCTCAGGCTTTTTTTGTCATGTTTAAAATAGGAATATGATTCTACTTCCCTAATAGGACTGAAAATTATTAAGTAGATAGTATAAGCAATGGATATGATTTTTTCTAAAACTGAATGTTTAGTGATTGTGGGCTCACAAAAAAAGAAAAAGGATGTGAAAGTCAAAATGTATTTCTGAGTACAAACCCAGTACACACCCAGCCCTTAAAACAATGAAACTGTTTTCAACAATAAAACTGTGAAAACAATATTGGTAATAATAATTGAGCAAAACCTTGCAATGATATGAATCAAGATATTAAGTCAGTAGTGAATAGCTTTCTTTCCCTGCTCAGCTTGCATTCTCAAATCAGGGCAGATAGGGGAGACAACTCAGTGTGGAGAAATGGCGGAAAAAGGAAAGCCTTCTATCTCTAGGACTTTTTGTGCCCAGTCTCTCTGATCATACAAATGAATCAGACATCAGCCACTGGGAGGAGTCACAGAATACTGCTTCAGTTCTGGAAGCATTAGGGAACTATGATAACCAGAGGTGGTCCCATTCATAGTCAAACCAGATCAGATGGTCACCACAAAGTCAGTGACTCCAGATCACAGCTGCAACCAGAACAGTGTTGATTCCTGCACTTGGGCCCCTGCAACTCTGAACAGGTTACATAGGCAGGCTTGTCTAGTTATTTCTTTGGAATAATGTGACCCTGAATTTTAGGCAATTTTGAACTTTGGAACTGCTCTTGTCATTTAATGTTTAGCAAAACCCATCAGTTTATTGTAAGCTTTGATGAGATATTTAGAGCATATTAATCACCTTATCAAATGAGTGTTTAGAAATACCTCATGTGAGTCATTTAGCAGATACTTTTCTATTTTGAAACAGAAACCAATTAAGTAGCTCAAGGACGTGAATACCTTTATATGTGCAGTTCTTTTCTTTAAATATCAACAGATACGCAGATTGCACTCAAAATTAGAAAGATTGACATAGGACTTTTTCCCCAAGGAAAATGAAATGCGAATAAATGATCCATTAACACACAAACTAGTGCCTCTCATTCATGCAGTGTTTCCATCTGCTTGGATGCTATGTTCTCTTCGAGATGAAACATGCAGATATTTGTTTTTTTCCTGTCCCCCCCAGCTGATCTGGATGTTTGGACATAACATATATCTAGGCTTAAAGGGAAATGTTTGACTTAGAACTGACTTCTTAAGGAGCAAATTAGCCAGATTGTATGTTGCGAAAATAAGACAAATTAAGAGTGGCTTGGATTTCCACCCAAGTGGCAGAATTAGAGGAAGAATAAATAAGTGACCACTCTATTCTAATTTCAAGAAGCAGGAACCATTAATGATTGGATGGAAATGACCTAATTTGAAAGGAGGTCTCTGTACCTCCCTCCTAATGCTACCAGATTCCTTTACTTTCCAACCTCATAGGGATGAAAGACATTTAGTAGAAATTTAGGAATTCTAATTTTAGCCTCGTGATTGATATTAGGATCCTGACAATTCAGAGTATTCTCACAGGATTGACAAGTTGAAATGATCAGCAAAATAAATCACTAGCACCTGCAAACGTCTGTATGTGAGGGCCTGGAAACTCACCAAGAGCATTTCTCTTGGAAGGTCCAATTTGTGGAACTACACATTGCTGCATTTTATTAACATGTAAGTGATGGGCCAATTACAATTCACAGTAATACTGAAGGTCTGAACCTTTCCTTTGATAAACTGTGCATCAAAGCACATTCTCTAAAATTACTGAGACACAAGTAAGAGAAGACGAGACTGAGCTCTGTTAGGGATGTTGCTTCTAGCCTTCCACACAGTAAACTCAAATAAACATGAAGGATCACTAGATAAACCACTGGACTTTTCACTCATCGTTACATTACCTCACTTCGCTGTTGTACTAGCAGAGCCACAATGGCACCTTGGTTAAGTGGAAATATGGTACAAGTCCATGTGCATATTTCTAACAGCATAATGTGGGTCTTCTCCAAACCCATAACCCAAAACATTGTTATTGGCATTATAGTCTTTGCCTAAGGGGATACCTGGTCATCTATATACAAAGCAGGAAAGCACTGAAGCTTCAATGTTTAAATTTGTTACTATTTGAATAAACAATGTAAATTTTGAGCCGTATGATATTGCCATTGTCGACTATTTGACTTAGCAGATGATGAAATAGATGGTTCAACCTAATACTGTTCCAAGGATGGGAATGGAAAGAAGGGCATTTATATACTGATTCCCTTTAGGAACATGAATGTAAAATGAATGAAATGTTCAATTTGGTTGGGAAATGTTTATTATGGTTCAGAACTAAATGTTTATTCCAAACATGAAGATATTAATCTCACTACTTCAATCATGAAATACTTGATGAACTTTTTTCTGCTTAAGATGTATTTCTAATTCTTCCCTAAATATATAAGCCAAAACTTTAATTTCTACTACTTCCTTTTTTCAATCTTAAGTCATCTTTCTCTCTTGTTTTATAAATTGTAAACACACTAAATGCAGGTCTGAAAAATGTTTTACTTACATCTGCATATTTAACTGCTTAAATCAATCATTGCTTAAAAGCAAAGAATATGATTTTTCTTCTTTTGTTTTCTATAGCGCATATAGAAATTTGTGTCTTTCTCAGCTCTCTCTGAAGTTAGCAATTACTCAATGGTTAAGCTATCCAAAAGGAGACAATCTTCTCTCAGCATCATTTTGCCAAGTGAACTGCAGAGCTTTTCCAGGAGGTGACTGGCTTTGGAGTTCTTTAACACTCACATTAATAATGGAAAATGGCATCTGCTATTTAAAGGATTCCTGTTGAGGATAAAATTCTGGATTAAAAATTAAATTCCATCTAATCTTTTTGTTAAGTCCATATTCCCCAGAGACTACCTCTAATGAAAATTATTTGATTTGCTAAAACTATATAGCATTTTCTTCCTGACAGTGAATGTTAAGACTTTCCATGGGGCATTAGTGGAAATAAGTGCAAGTGGGGGATGAAATTTTGGAAGCCCTTTGGTAACTTGTTCAAATTGGTTGTAGTATTATAGCTTTTTAATTTATTTTTATTTTTTAAAACTTTTTTCTATGTAAAGTAGAATCAGAATTTAAAATTTTGTAGATGTTGGTTTTACTTGTATATTTTTCTTTTCTCCCTATAAGAAGTTAAGCTCCACTTAAACTGGTCTTAGTCTGTCTCGCTCTTTGATATTTTCCCAGCAGCAGAATTGAGTCTGGCACGTGGGAGACAATTAAAAAAAAATACTCCTGATGACTACCTGGCTAACTTGGCTTTAGTGTTACACCACCAGGCAGCGTAGCCCAGCACTTCAGAGCGAGGCTTCCCCACCTCCTACCTGTGCAAACTTACACACGCTATGCACATCTGTGCTCCACTCCTACTGGGTGCAAAACTGGGGGGACCTCAGTTCCCCTTCTACGGGGCTGTCGTGTTTGAATGCGTTCACACACAGAGAGAGCATAAGAAAGGGCAGGCAGGCAACACGTCTTCACTCCCACTACTGTTATTAATCAAGAGGACCTTCATTTTCCACTTCATAAGATTTTTTTTTACTTTTATTGTTCTACCTTCCATAGTTCCTTTTATCTTCTTTCCACCTCCTTCTAGGTTCCCATGTTCTTGCAGAGCATCTGAAGTTTGTTTGCTTTACTAGATCCACCTACTGCATTCATCCCCGCATTCATCACTTGCAGACATTCAGAGCTTACTGAAGCAGCACGATCTTTAATCTCCTCCTGATCCTTCCTTATCTCAGATGGCTCTGTGTGCAGGATTGCTGCTTCTAAGTTACTGATGTACCACTTTTTGAACTATCAAAGCATCCATCAAGTATCACCTACGTTTCCTCCTGTTCTTGGCAGCAGGTTTTTTATGTGGCAGGTAGTGCCTCCAAATCTCCAGATATGTCACCTTCTCTGGATTCCTTACTTATCCAGTTTAGATCTAGAGTGATGGATCATATTGGCTTGCTCCCTATTCTGTTCTTTCTTTATTTTTTTTAAATTTTATTTTAAAGGGGGTAAAATTAAACACAATAAAACAGAACAGAATGGGACATAAGAAAGCATAAATTTCAAAGCTAGACAACCAGAGATCTTCACTATCTGTCATATTGTCTCTTGTTTTCTTCCAAATGGTTGTCCACACCCTTGCATATGGGGAGCTCATAATCTTTTCACAAGATGTGTAGTTAACTGGCTCCCACTTGCTAAGGGGGGGAGGGGGGACACGGGACGGGGGACAGGACGACATGAGACGTTTGATTCTCAGCCCACATGCCGGCAGGCTCACAGCCACCCCCCAGAGAGGGAAGGAGTTCCTTGTTCTCCCAGCACCCCGAGTCAACTGCATAGTGCAGGTCCTGACGGGCCAGGGCCTCTCTCCTGCAGGCCTCTGAAAGTCTGCCACACTCACCTGCTATTTCTTTCTGATGAATTGACCATTCCATTTCCAAAGTTCTGAAATGGCCAACAGACCACAGAAAGAATTCTCTTTAGGCTCCTGTTTGAAACCAGCAGCTATAGCAATCTGCTGGCCTTGCTTCAGGGCCACTAGATGTTGGTTTTGGACCAAATTAGTTTCTATTTTTCTTTTTTTTTGGTCAGAATTAAGAACTTATTTTGGGGAATATTAACTTTGAAGTTTTCAGTTGGAGAGAGTTTAGGAAAACCCTGTGTAGTCTAAACTGGGTTTTCTACTTTTATCTTACCCATAATTTAAAAATATGCACATATCACTCATTTTATTTCCTCTTCATGAGTTTTTCTTTTCAATTTGTTTACTTTTCAAGAGTCTCCTACATCATGAAATAGCTATATGTACGACTAGCCACATGTAGAAGTAACACAGCCATTCTAATTCAAGGATTTTAAAACACATTCTGGTCAGTTTTATTTGCAAGTACATGCGAGTATCTATTTTAAGCAAGAAAAACCACAGAGGAGTTAGGAATTTTGCCTAGGGTATTACATAGAATGGTTGGGAGTTACACAGAATTTGGAAGGCAAATAAATGATTCTAAAAGGACTGCGATGTCCTCCAATATATCTAGGAAATCAAAGGATTCACGTGCTCTTAAATGTTGGGGAGTAAAACCTCAGGTTGACTCAGCATTTTAATTTTTCTCTAACATCCTGGCCTAGTGTTTGTCTTGCCTCTAGTGATTCATTTGCTTCTGGGAGAACCTATTTCATATAGTGAATTCCAAAACAAGAGAATAAAACGTTGCAATGGCATGTGCAGAGGTGATGTGAAAACCAGTTTGCTGGAACATAGCCTACGGAGAAAGTTGGAAGACAGGCCCCAAACTGAAAGGTGATTTCCCTTGGATTTTTAAATTTTATGCTAAACTATATATATCATAAAATTTACCATATGGGTCAATTTTATGTGTACATCTTAATGGTATTAAGTATATTCACATTCTTATATAACCATTATCACCATCTATGTTTGAAAATTTTTCTCTTCTCAAATTGAAATTTGGGAATTTTACTACTAAATAATAATTTACTATTCTTTCCAGCCCCCAGCATTCACCATTCAACTTTGTGTTGCTGACTTTCACTATTCTAAGAACTTATTTAAATGAAACTATGCAAGATTTGTTTGTTTATTTATTTATTTTTCTTGGTACTAGACACTGAACTGAGGGCCTTTACACTGAGCTATATCCCTGTCTCCCTTGATTTTTTTATTTTGAGATAGTTTTGCTAAATTGCTAATTGTTCAGGTTGGGCTTGAATTAGTAATACTTCTGCCTCTGCCTCCCGGAGTGCTGGGATTATAGGAGTGTGTCACAGTGCTTGTCCTTTTGTGACTGGTTTATTTCACTTAGCATAAATCTTCAAGATTCATTCATGTTGTAGTTTGTGTCAGGATTTTATTCCTTGTTTAGAGTAAATGATATTCCACTATATGCATTTACTACATCTTGCTTATCTATTAGTTGGTCAATGGACACTTGGGTTTGAGTTTTACCTTGTGGTTATTATAATAGTGCCTCAGTGAACACAGGTGTACAAATCTCTTTGAGATCCTGTTTTCAAATTTTTGACAGGTATGTGTACAGTAATGAAATTGATGGGCATTATGGGGATTCTGTGTTGATTTTTGAGGAGTTGCATAGTGTTTTCACAGTGACCATGTCATTTTACATTCCACCAGCAGAGCATGGCATTCCAGTGGATGCACAGTGTTACACCATTGTACCTTGGATTCCTTTTGTTTTGCTAGGTACATCTGCATAAAAAATAATAAAAAAACATACAAATTTGGATTAGTTGGCAACAGTGAAGACAAGGAGCATATAGGTAAAGTTTCAAATATCTACTTTTTAATGAAAAATCAGATGATGGGGTTCTAATTTTTGCGTAATGTCTGTGAGTAGAGATGAATGGCTGCTGCCCCCTTTGGGTAAGGTAGAAAGTGCACTTGTTTTTCAGGAGTTGTGCTGCTCCTAGTTTCAATTCTGTCTCACACTCCACATGCTGAACTTAATTCCATAAGCTTGTAGGCATTTGAGTTCACAATCAGTTTTTGAGCTGAAAAGTATTAAAAATAAGATAAAACATGAAATGTAGAAGACTGAGTAGGAGGCCTCTTTTTTTCCAGAATTATTCTCCTCTGGAGTGAAGAATAGAATCTTTTTGAAGGAATAGTTGGAGGGTCATAACAATATGAAGAGATATATGTGGTATGTTCATCATTCAATCAAAAACAGGTATTTATTGAGCACCCACAATGTACCAAGCGTTATTCTAAGCACTTGAAAGACATCAGTGAACATAATAAACACAAACCCTTGTTCCAACTTTGTGATATTTGTACTCTAGTCTGAGAAGAAGTACAGAAAATAAAGCAAATTAAAACTAAATAAGAAAATTTTATTGTATAAGTTTTAAAAAGGATGAAAAATTATTAATTATATCACATGAGCATCATACTTATTTTTTAAAAGGAAATAGACAAAAATCTTAATTGTGGTTTTAAGATATTTTTTCTATATTGCGAAGTTTTAAGGACATTTATTTGGCAATTTAAAAATAATCTAATATTTTTAAAAGAATAAGGAAGAGTAGTCCATCCAATCTTGGGGCACCAATTTTTTTTATATGACAGACTGAAAATAAATAAGCTGTATTTGGCCATCTGGTGCCCCAAATTTGAAGGTTGAGATTTTGCTTCTGGGCTCAAATTCATGAATGTATTTTTTGATACTAAAAACAAAGCAAAGGTTGCAAATGATCTTCAAGACCTTATCTTCCACATACAGGAACTCAGGATTTAAAGCAGGCATATTATTTTTCCAGAGGTGAGATACATAGTCTAGAATCTACATATACTTGTACATCTTTAATACTGATAAAAAATGCTGATTTATTAGAGGTGCTCTTGGCATATATGTCTTCCTTATGTTTCAATTAATCTTTATAATATAATCCTTCTGAATTTTAAATTCTTCTGAAAGGTATTTTATTGATATATATGTGCATAGTATTTATAATATGTAATATATATATATATATGACTTGATGAATTTATGCAGACTGAACACACACGTGACATCAACACTAGATGAATAAACAGAACACTGAGTCCCTGAGAAAGTCCCCTTCCAAAGCTAACCATTTTCTGAACTTTCGGCAGAATGCATTAGTTTTGTGTTTTTACAAATGAAAGCATAGAGTGTCTCCATTTGATGATATGATTTAAGTAGGACTATAATTGGAAAGCTCAGAATTACAAAATGATTTATATTCAGCTCCAAAGACATTATTTAGTGGAAGAATGGTCTCCCAAGAAAAACAAAGGAAGGGCCAAGGATTTAGCTCAGTGGCTAAGTGCCTGCCTGACAATCGCGAGGTCGTGAGTTTGAGCCCAAATACCAAAAAAAAAAAAAAAAAAAAAAAAAAAAAAAAAAAAGAATAACAAAGGAATCATTAAGATATGGATTCCAACATTCCTTCCCAGAAAACTATAATCTAGGTACTAGAATAGGGCCTGGGAATCTGTATTCTCACTGAGGAATTTTGGGAAATTACATAGTTGGCAGCTAGGTAGTTGCATAACAGCAGGTAGGAATTGTTGATTAACTCAATGCAATCAATCTTGATAAAAATCAAGCAGAGTGCTTGTTAAATAGAAGGATATCCAGCACTTCTCCACTAAGATTCCTACACTGTCAAGCTAAAGTGGGTCCCAGGTAATGTATTTAACAAACACCCTAGGTTGAAACTATGTGATTGACCCCTTGCTTTCTTTGGTCACCAGAGCATTGGCTGAAATTTTGGGTGCTTTTCAACATTCCATGGGTCCAGTAGTCCTTAGTTAACAGCGCTTTTTGTTTATAGTGTTTCTGCTTAGTAGATCTTAAGTACCAAAGCAGGCTGATACTCAATTTTGGCGATCCCATCTACACTTTAATATTTAGTTTTTATATTTATTTTTATACTTTTAATATTTAGCAAGTGCAGGGTAGTGAGTTCGATCCCTGGTAAAATAAATAAATAAATAAATAAATAAATAAATAAAGTGAGAACCTTGCATTAGATGTTCACTGAACTGCTGACAGATCATTGGGGTAATAGTATTGCATTTACTTTAATATCGGGGCTGACTATTGAGACTAATGTAGAGAACTCTGGCTTCATAAATGGAAGAGTATAGCAGCAGCCTGTTTCTACCCACATTTTTCTGTTTGAAAATGAGAAACTGGATTGAGATAAAGCCTATTAAGTTACTAAGACAAAAGAATAGTTTCCTTTCCAACTTTCCTTACTCTAAATGCTAACCAAGGCAGCAACATAAAAGGAGTGCAAACCATTGCTCTACATCTTGGTGCTTGGGACTTTGAGCTATTGAAAGTGAGCAGTTATATCAACTTCCTTTTTTTCACTTTGTGCCATTTAATTGCTCATTGGAACAAAAGTGATATCATTGCTCTTTCTTTCCCTAGTTAGCAAAAAAAGAGGAATATCATTCTGGAAAGATGGGGCCAAAATTCAGGTTATCAATCTTGCATATAATAAACTCCTATAGAAAGATAGCCTATTGAGAATGACACTCTAGGTGGGGTGGGGCTGGACCTGAGCTGAGGTGCACGCGAATCCTCACAGAGCCATGTCTACGCGGGAAGCAGGTGCCAAGCCTCCGCTTGGGTAGCGGCTTCCCGAGGAAGCTGGACAGTGTGCCTGGCCCCAGACAGGAGGGCGACAGAGAGCCCGAATGGAAGAGGTCAGAGAGGGCGTCGGGGCGGCAGAAGGGGCGGCTGGAGGAAGCCCACTGGCCTCCCGGAGGCTGTGGCCGGTGGTCACCTGGAACCGCCACTCTGCTTCGCTGTGAAGAGCGACCTGGTGGGCGCAGTGGTCGGCCGTGGTGGATCAAAAATAAAAGAAATCCAAAGTACAACAAATACGAAAATACAGATAAGAAAAAGAAATTCTGAGGCAGAAGTCAAAATTTTTGGCAACAAGGCAATGCAGATAAAAGCAAAAACAATGATAGATAACTTTGTTAAAGAACAAGAAAATTACAGTCCAGAATACCGAGTTGATATTGTTGCATTCCAACCTTCTGTTGGAAGAGATGTAAGTCCAAATCATAATGTTACAGAATATCAGCCATTGATAAATTGGGATAAAATCTGAGAGGATGCTTCAAAATGGGAAAAAAAAGTGGGCAGATTTACCTCCAATTAAGAAAAACTTTTATGTAGAGTCAGCAACAACAAGGGTGATGTCACAGGTGCAAATAGACAAGAGGAAGAAGGAAAATTTTAATATAACATGTGATGACTTAAAAGACGATGAGAAACGTCCTATCCCCAATCCAACCTGTAAATCTGAAGAGGCCTTTCAGTGTTACCCTGAGGTCATGGAAAACATTAAAATGGCAGGTTTTCAAAAGCCAACACCAATTCAGTCACAAGCATGGCCAATAGTTCTTCAAGGAATAGATCTTACTGGAGCAGCACGAACTGGAACAGGGAAGACGCTGTTGTATTTAATGCCTGGATTTATTCATCTAAACTCTCAACCAGTAGCTAGAGAAAAAAGGAACAGACCTGGCATGTTAGTCCTTACACCTACTCGGGAATTGGCACTTCAAGTGGAAGCCGAATGTTCTAAATACTCATGTAAAAATCTTAGAAGTGTCTGTATATATGGTGGTGGAGATAGAAGTGGACAAATACAAGATGTTTCAAAAGGTGTAGACATCATCATCGCGACTCCTGGAATGACCTGCAAATGAATAACTTTGTCTGCCTGAAAAGTGTAACCTACTTGGTTTTAGATGAAGCAGACAAGATGTTGGACATGGGATTGGAACCTCAGATAAGGAAGATTTTGTTAGATGTGCGCCCAGATAGACAAACTATTGTGACAAGTGCAACTTGGCCATGTGCTGTCCATCAACTTGCACAATCTTATTTGAAAGACCCA
>PVJX010018010.1:0-37330 GCA_004027295.1 Dolichotis patagonum
TGCTGGATGTCAGGAAGACAAGCAGCCATTATCTGTGCCGTGGGGAGTCGAAGGTCTACAGAGATAAAAGAGCAGCTCCATTTCAGGCTTTAGACAAAAGGTCTAGGTTAGGAAAGCCACTGTGCTCCAGTTCCCTGTGGGCTCCCCCTGCCTCCCTCCTTCCTCTTCCCACAGCGTGGCCTCATTCATTGACTTCAGTTGCTCCTTTCTGGAGCACATTCTCACATCGCCATCCTTTCCAGAATGCTCCAGTAACAGAGTTCTCAAAGGCTTTGATTGATGGGGTTTGCAACACTCTTTCTTTTTGGAAATATTTATATTTGATCCCTTTTGGACAGACTGCACATAGCTAGAGCTTATCACATTGCTGGAAATTATGGGAAGACTCAGAGAGACAGGAACCCTGTGTGCACCAAGCCCTGGAGGAGCAAAGATTAATATCCATTTGTGCTCTGCTGTCCTCAACCTCTGATAACCATAAATAATGTTTGGAAGAGATCGGGGTGCATCATGATCTATTATATGGTGGCGGTGATTCTGGTTGTTCTGTCTTCAACGGTAATTTATCATTCTCTGCAGTGACACAAATCACAGTCCCTGCCTGACACTCTGGAATGTATGATCTGCTGACTGTAACAGTGATGAATTTGTGTTTATATCATAACATTTTTTAACCTGAGCTGGACCTGACCTCCTGCTCCAATTTGGAAATGTACTAAAAAGACATTTTTTGGTAAACCTCTACGGTTTTGCTGGTGTTATGATAACAAATGCTTCTCCACTTCTTGGGGGGACGGTTCTGAAGTAGCACAAATAATGAGAAGGCCACACTGTTGACTTAAGAAAGTCTTCCAACCTTGCTTACCTATTGTCCTTTTAGCATGCATAATATACTGAGTAAGAATTCAGAAGAGACCAGCCTCATCCAGCAATCCTCCTGGAGGGAAGGAAGAAGCTTTGCTCTCTAAAAATCTGAGTCTGTCGACATCGCCCCAGGTCTCTATTTGAAGTATGCGGGGGCTTTTGTGGATAAGCAGAGGCATCTGTGTGGATCTGCGCTTGTCCCAGGAGAGGGACAGCACTGGAACACCCAGATTTTTTTGATCTGTTCTTTAATGCAATTATTTTCTGTGCAATAGAGTATGGGGGATTTAAGAAGATCTTTGGGAGATTTTTATAAGAAAACGCTATTTCGCTGGAGCCCTTTTCTTTCTGTGAAATGTGACAGCTCCATAAAGTACAGAAACTTTAAACTGAGAAGCTATTTTTCCCCCTCTAGAGTGATCTTTGTTTTCAAATCATTTGCCTTTTTCATTTATAGGAGAAACCTAAGGCTCATGGATTAAGAAATAATACTGGAGTTAACAATTACCTATATTTGAATGGATGACTTAGAAAGGTAGCAACTGCATTTTAGATCCCCCCTTCAAAAAAAAACAAAAACTCCACTTTTAAAAAGATATTTGCTCCAGATTCTCATTTTGAGGCAAAAATGCTCCAGCCTACTAGAATGCTCCAACCCGGCAAGGCAGCGGGGAAATTGCTCCTTTCCCAGGGTCCCCCTCGGTCACAGCCTGGCTCCTTCGCTCTCTTGTCATCCTCACGGCTTCCTAACTTGATGCCCTCGTAGTCTCCTTGCTCACTCACAGATTGTCCCCTGTTTTCAAATCCCTGTCAATGAGCTGAGATGACAAATTTGCCTGTGATAATGTGCTGAAGCAATATACATTTTAGCTGAAGCCTCTGGAATCAACTCCTGTTGCCCTGCCGAAGCCCGCGTGCCTTAGAGGGCAGCAGTCCAGGTGAGCAGGAATCCGGGGAAAATCGCAGTGTGCTGGTCTTGGTTACAGCCCTCCTCTCACCCGACAAAGAAGGTGCCATTTCTTATCCTTTCTTATTTCTCTGACTTTTAGTAGAATTCTGAGTCACTCTTAGAACAATAGAAATTTCACCAGCATGATCCAAAGTGACACTCATTTGCTAATTTCAGACCCAGATAAGGAGAGGTGGCAATGAATTTTCAATACATACCAGTACTTCGCACAGTACTTTGTCATCCATAGTGGGTTATTAATACTACCCCGGAGCCTTGGCAAACACCACCCTTTATCACATTCCACATTCTACTTTTTCATAAACATCTTATCTCATCCAACCTAACATAACTCCTAATACTTTATATAACCATGAAATTCAACACTCCACCTTCACTGGATAGTTCTTCTTTTTCAAAGCCCAATCCTTCTTACACTCACTTTATATTACAACAACATTAATTGCTATTTTATGCACATACACAGACAGACTTCTTCACAACTTTACTTCTTGGTAACTTACAAGTGCACTGGTTGACAGCATCCTCAATTAGCAGAGTCATTTCCATATCCTGGACATATACATTGATCAGAAAAGATGACAATTTATTTTTAGACAGACGCAGACTGCATAATTTAAATATATTTCCCATTTGGCAAAAATAGTGTTGTAGCTAATGTATGTACAATATTTCCAAAAACATTGGTACTTTCCCATAAATATCTTCCATATTTTTTTCAGTGAGTAATAAAAAAGGTTGAGGTGGGATGTGTTTTATCCCACCACATTATATCATTCCTATTTTTCCTCTTTGTTGGATGGCAATCAGGGGCCCTGATGCCAAGCTTTGGAAGCAACAGCATCTGGCTCCTTGGCAGACCCTGCAGGCAGACTTGCTGCCAGCCTCTAAGCTGTGTCTGGGTCTGTTGCATGGTTTGGCTGCAGATGGACTCTCTGGGTTGCCTCGTGCTTCTGGAAGCCAGTCCTGGCTTTCCTTTGATTCCGAGGACTTTACTCATTTTTATTCATTTGTGAAGAAGGGCCCATCCAAATGTTTTATGAAACCAACACAGGAGAACATTAATGGATCAAATTTTGCCTTTGAAGAGGCAGAGGTCAGTCCGTACTGGGGCAGGAGATGCGTCCTTCTGGAGAAGGGCCTGCACATGTGCATGGTTCTTCCCATGAACTTCGATTCGAAGGGGCTTGGAAGCAGGCCAACTACGCATCAGCCTCTCTCCCTCCCGCAGGATGAGGCTGCGTGGTTACCTGGAAAGGCAAAAACACGGGACAGTTCAGGCTTCCTCAGACCAGTAAAGCCTTTCTCTTTCTTTTGTCTCTTCAATGGAATTAGGCCCTGAGGGGAAAAAAAGGGGTGATGGAGGTCCTCTCTTCTTCTCTCCGGTACGGTACCATAATTATTGATCGCATGAGTATAGGATTACACCACAGCAAGACAGTAGGTGAATAGTAAGTCTTAGTTTAGTCTGAACCAAGCACATGCATCAAAGCCAGACCACTTCTCTTAGTCTTCCCCGAGACTCTGGCTTCTGAGGAGAGATTTTCCAATTGTCTTAGATTTATGAAACCCCATTGCCATGGATATTATTTATCAACAGACCCACTAAAAACTCTAAGCTCTGCACATACATACATACATACATACATACCTACATACCTACAATACTATAATTAAAATAGGTTTGATTTCTGTTCTAAGGGTTATGGTATTTCTTTAGTAAATTCACTTTTTCATTACTCATTTGTTAGTAGCTGTTTGTTAGATACCTATCATTTGCTAAACACAAAATCCTGCTTTCATGGAGTTTGCTTTCTACTAGAAGAAGGAGGACAATGAAATTATAATCAATTAACAAGACCATTGTTGATAGTGGTGGTGCTACTGGGGAAAAGTTGGAGTTATTTGTTGTAAAGTTTTGATCAGGTAGGAGGAGGGCTATTAAGATGGATTGGTCCCCAACTGAGTGTGTGTCTAAAGGAAATGGAAGCACTATTTCAAAGAAACATCTGTAGTCTCATGTTTGCTTCAGTCTTATTCACTGTATGCAATATGTAAATGTGTGAGACCTGGAAACGACCTAGGTGCCTATTGTCAGGTGAGTAGATAAAGCAAGTGTGTAGTATATGCATAATGGAATATTGTTCAACTTAAAAAAAAAGAAAATTCTGCCATTTGGGAAAGCATAGATAAACTTGTAGGAAATTATTCTAAATGAGATAAACCAGACCTAAAGTACAAGTACTACATGATCTGCCTTTTGTATAGAACATAAAAAAGTTGAATTCATAATAACAGGAAGTAGAAAGTTACTAGGAACTGAGGCAAGAGAAATGAGAAGATATTTGGTAAAAGGATGCAAACTTACAGTTATGAGTAAGTACCGGAGACCTAGTGCACAGCATACTCTACAGTAAATAATAATGTACTGTGTACTTGAAACTTGCTGAAAATAGATCCTAAGTGTCCTCACATACACACTCTCTCTCACACACAAGGTAATTGTGAGATGATGGGTATGTTTACTAGCTGATTGTAGCAAGCATCCCACAATGCAAATGTGCATCAAAACATTCTGTTGTATGCCTTGGATATGCAAAATTTTTATTTGTCAATTATGCCTCCATAAAATGAAGGGGAGATTTGATTGGAAAGGATTATTTAAGAAAGTTACATGAGATCTAAGATCTAAGTAATGAAAAAGGATCCAGCTATGATCTGGGAGGATTGTGTTCCTAGAAGAGAAAAATCATAAGGCAAAGGCTTCAGTGGGGGAGTGATCTTGGCCCAGAAAGACATTTGATATTCTACTAATGAGCAAGGGCATGAGTTGGGCAGGGGCTGGCTCCGTCCTTGTGGTTCATGATAAAAGTCTTGGAGTTTTCCAAGGCCAATAGGAAACCATTGGTTTTTTTAAGGACAGGACTGCCACAATTAATTTATTTGTTTAAAAAAAGGCCATTTTGACTACTCCAAAGAGAAGTAATAATAGAAACAAGAAACCAGCTAGAAAGTTGTTATAATAATGCCAAGATATGGTATCAGATAATAATGCTAACAATACTTACATTTATTGAGCACTTAACTGTGTTTTAGGAGCTCGGCATACTTTATCTTGGGTGGCCTTCCCCGAAATCTCTGACTTAGGGATTGTCTTCTCCATTTAACAAGATCAATCACAGGATTCAAACCTATCTATGTCTAATTCAGGTAGGCAGGTTGCCTCCTTGTGAAACAACCAGAATGGAAAATCATTATATTTTTTCTGCATGCCTTCAAATAAGAATGAGATGAAGTTAAAAAAGAGATTTTATTGAATGTCAATAAAATGAACCAAGTCCCTTCACAAAATTCTATTTGAGATTGAAAATAAAATAGCACAGCAGAATGCTCTCAGAAAGCAGGAGGAACCTCGATAGGGATCTCAGGTCATCAAGGCCTAGAATACCTTTTTGTGCAATTTAAGGGTGGTAAGCACAGTTCTATTTCTAATCCTGGAAAGTGGGGTTTTTAGAAAAGCTCATTTCAGCTTTTCCTTCACCCCTAAACTCCACTGAGTCTCAGAGCCTTTATGTTTAAAATGTACTTGTGGAGCACAGGAAAGAGGATTTCTTCCCTTGAATTCAGAAGGTAGTAATCTATTTCATATCTCTTTTAGTCCCCAAAGTTATCTGTTTGCAGGAGTTGAAAATTCTTGGAGATATTGGGAAAATCAAGTTCCAATAAGTCCAGAAATAAGAAAGGCAAATGCAGATAGTAACTCTGGGTTGCACTTGTGTCAAACAACACCAAGGGATGGTAAGCTAGGATCAGTAACTAATGACTAGCTAGTGTGGAAATATACAATGGAATGTTGGTGTTGCTTGTTGCACCCACAGATTCTCACACCTACGGTAACCTGTGTGCAAGACCACACCTCACACTCCTTCACATTGTGAAGTAACTGTGCAACTCTTCTTTTCACAATCATTACTAGTATCAAGTGCCTGTTACTTTCATAACGGTTCCCAATTTCAGCGTCCTATCCTTTTTTATAATAGCAGAAGTTTGTTGTAGTAAAATAATGGTAAGCATCACCAACCCCTTCAATTAGCCAGCTGAAGGAAATCTAATCTAATTAGTATAAACTCAAGTTTTTAAAATCTTTTTGTCTCATTATGTAGTTCAGGCTGACCTTGAATTCACTGTGTAGCCCAGACTGACCTTGAACCCTCAGCAATCCTCCTGCCTCAGCTTCCTAAGTGCTGGAATTGCACACAAATGCCTTCACCAATCCAAAGGATTCATTTGGATTCAGGCAATCAAATCATTTGGACCAAACAACCAGAAATTTCTCTCTCTCTCTCTCTCTCTCTCTCTCTCTCTCTGTCTCTCTCTCTCCCTCTCTCTTATATTTGACTGACTTGATTGATAATTTCCCTGCATCTATCCACTAATTAAGCAAATGGGCTACTATGTACATGTATTCAATCGTGTATTGAAATCACTTTATTGAAGAATGTATTTTACTAGTATAGTATCTTAGGACAAAAAATTTTCTTTTCACACTAAAGTTTTGTGCATACTTCCCCAAAATTCTATCACTTGGCTTCTGCCAGATGAAAATGTGATGTCAACCAGTGGGCTACCAATGAAATTCAGGAAGAAATAGAGCAATACCTACAATTTAATGAGAATGCGGAAACAGCATATTGTAATCTATGGGATGCAATGAAAGTGGTCTTAAGAGGGAAAAGATAGCAATAAATAGTCATATCAAGAAAATAGAATGAGCACAAATAAACAACCTAATGCTTCATCTCAAGCTACTAGAAAAAGAAGAGCAAGTTAAACCCAAAGCTCATAGAAGAGAGGAAATAGTAAAGATTAGAGCAGAAATCAATGCAATTGAAACTAAAAAAAGTACAAAGAATTAATGAATCAAAAAGCTGGTTTTTTGAGAGAATAAGCAAAATTCACAAACCTCTAGCTAACCTTATAAAGCAAAAGAAAGAAAAAACCCAAATTCACGCAATAAGGACTGAAAAGGGGGAAATTACTACAGATCCCATGGAAATTCAAAAGATCATGAACACCTGCTTCAAGAATCTATACTCACATAGAAAGGAAAACACAGAGGAAATGGACAGATTTCTAGAAACACATGAACTACCAAAACTCAACCAAGAAGATATAGCAATTTTGAATAATCCAATATCAGCTATTGAAATTGATAACGTAATAAAAAAAAACTTACCAACAAAGAAAAGCCCAGGTCCTGGTGGATTCACAGCTGAATTCTACAAGAAATTTAGAGAAGATTTGATGCCAATACTCCTTAAACTCTTCAAAGAAATTGAAAAGAAAGCAGTCCTCCCTAAATCATTCCTGGAGGCAAGCATAACTCTCATACCAAAACCAGAGAAAGACCCAACCAAAAAGGAGAACTATAGGCCAATCTCACTAATGAACACTGATGCAAAGATTCTCAATAAAATACTGGCAAATAGAATGCAGCAAATCATCAAGAAGATTATACATCATGACCAAGTGGGGTTCATTCCAGGAATGCAGGGATGGTTTAACATACACAAATCAATAAATGTGATACACTGTATCAACAGAGCCAAAAACAAAAACCACATGGTCATCTCAATAGATGCAGAAAAAGCTTTCTAGAATGTCCAACAAATGTTCATGATAAAAACCCTTCAAAAACTCAGAACACACGGTGGCTACCTCAACCTTATAAAGGCCATCTATGACAAACCAACAGCCAATATTATACTAAATGGACAAAAACTGAAAGCTTTCACTTTAAAATCAGGAATGAGACTAAGATGTCCACTATCACCACTGCTTTTCAATATAGTTCTGGAAACACTAGCCAGGGCAATCAGACAAGAGAGAGAAATAAAAGGAATAAAGATAGGAAAGGAAGAAGTTAAATTATCACTATTTGCAGATGACATGATACTCTATATAGACAAAAACTCCATTAAAAGACTGCTAGAGGTAATAAACAAATTCAGCAGTGTAGCTGGATACAAAGTCAATGCACAAAAATCAATAGCATTCCCGTACACAAACAGGAAACTCACTCAGAGAGAAATTATGAAAATATCACCCTTCACAATAACATCTAAAAAAATGAAATACTTATGAATCAGCCTAAGAATGTAAAAGACCTATATGCTGAAAATTATACTACACTAAGAAAGGAGATTGAAGAGGATATTAGAAAATGGAAGGGTATTCTTGCTCTTGGCTAGGAAGAACCAACATTGTGAAAATGGCCATACTCCCAAAACTGTTATACAGATTTAATGCAATCCCAATCAAAATACCATCGACATACCTCACAGATCTAGAGAAAACACTCCTAAAATTCATTTGGAAACAGAAGAAACCTAGAATAGCAAAGGCAATTCTGGGCAATAAAGACAAGGCAGGAAGCATCTCAATTCCTGACTTGAAACTGTACTACCAAGCCACAGTGATAAAATCAGCATGGTACTGGTAAAGAAATAGACCTGAGGACCAATGGAATAGATTAGAAGACACAAGTATAAGTACAAAGACACTCAGCCACCTGATATTTGACAAAGGGGCTAAACATGTCCACTGGAAGGAGGATAGCCTCTTTAATAAATGGTGTTAGAAAAATTGGCTCGCCACATGCAAAAGATTGAAACTAGATCCATGCCTATCACCATGCACAAAACTAAAGTCTAAATGGATCAAAGTCCTAAACATTAAAACAGAAACACTGAATCTACTGGAAGATAGGGTAGGTAGAAGTCTTGGAGACATAGGGGTAGGCAGAGAATTCATGAACAAAATGCAAACTGCATGGGAAATGCTTCAGGGAATCAACAACTGGGATCTCATGTTATTGGAAAGTTTCTGTACTTCAAAAGAAATCACTAGCAGAGTGAAAAGAAAACCCACAGAATGGGAAAGAATTTTAGCCAGCAACCCCTCAGACAAAGGACTTATATCAAGAACATATAAAGAATTGAAAAACATCAAGCTGCCTAGATTCAAAAACCCTCTCCAAAAATGGGCATCTGAGATGAACACTCAGTTCTCAGATGAAGATATACAAATGGCAAATAAATATATGAAGAAATGTTCACCATCACTGGTCATTCAAGAAATGCAAATTAAAACAACATTGAGATTTCATCTCACTCCTGAAAGAATAGCTGCCACCAAGAAATCAACTGATAACAAATGTTGGCAAGGCTTGGGGGGAAAAGAAACACTGCTCCACTGTTGGTGGGAGTGCAGACTGGTGCAACCACTATGGAAATCAATATGGAGGATTCTCAGAAGACTAGGACTGGAAGCTCCATTCAACCCAGCTATTCTCCTCCTGGGTATTTTCCCAGAAAAACTGAAAAGATCTTATCACAGTGATATATGTGTACCCATGTTCATAGCAGCACAATTTGTAATAACTAAATCTTGGAAACAACCAATATGCCCATCAACTGCAGAGTGGGTGAAAAAGACGTGGTATTTTTATACAATGGAGTATTACCCAGCTATGAAGAAGGATGATCTTGAGGCCTTCATAGGTAAATGGCGACAACTTGAGACTATCCTCATTAGTGAAATAAATAAGAATCATATTTATAAATAGCACATTATGTCTCTAGTGTAAAAAGTAATAAGAAATGTAGGAGTAATAAAACCCAAAATGTGTAAAAAAAAGAGGAAAAGAGAGTGCTCTAAAGGATATAATTGCATATATGTTTAAGTGTGTAAGATGAATGACCATATTAGTGTTTTTGTTAGATTGTGGAGCAGAACTGTTAGCAGTCTCATTGTTTGAATGCGTACTTTGTATGTTTTAACTTTGTAACTTGAACAACTATTTCCAAGATGACAGTATCTAAGTTATCAAGTAATGATTTCTTAGTAGTTTTTGTTCTTTTCTTTTTTTTCCTTGGAATTTTGTATTGTTGCTATCCTTTTTTCTATTTTGTTTATTTTGTTTTGTTTTCTTTTTAAATAAAATTTTAAAAAAAGAAAATGTGATGTCAGTTTAAGATGTTGTAGAATCGTCACATTATTATCAGAATGTGGCTGAGTTTCATCTCCTAATTACCACACACATTAGGTTTGGGCATAAAGACCTCGAGGTTCCTCAGACATGTGCAATGACTATTACCACTACAACAAAGATACTATAAAACAAAAAGGGATGGTTTTAAAGTATAAAGTGCCTCCTTGGCTAAATGGTCTCAGAACCTTTCTGTTGAAACTTCTGGCCTAAAACCCAGTAACTTTTTTGTTTGTTTGTTTCTGTTTGTTTTCTTTTTGATACAGAGTCTCACTCTAGTTCAGACCAGCTTTAACCTCACTATATAATCCAGGCTGGCCTCAAACTCACCACCATCCTCCTACCTCAGCCTCCCGAATGCTAGGATTCCACGTGTACACTCAAAACCTAGCAACTTCTTCTGAACTACTTCTTTTTTCATGTGGCGTATGGTGAAAACATTGTATTTGAGTTGTGATGATTCGAATCAGCTCAGAGAGGTGGCTGTTAGGGTCCAGGGCATCTTCTGAGTGTTTCCTTCAAAGGTGGCAGCCTGCAGGCCTGTGGCAAGTTGACAGTGACGACTCCTTCAGAGCCATGTGACTTGCTGAGACTTCGTCTCTTTGGTGTGTTGAGGAATGCTGCTGCTGCTGGTCCTGAGTCCTTCAACCCACCTAACGCAAATGAGGAAGAGAGTATGCAGTGTTGCCAATGTTGGCACCTCCGGAACCCATAGCCCCGATGAGACTGGAGCAAAAGGTCAGGGTGCGACCCAGCTATGCCCCTGCAACGGTCTTAGGAAACACAGAATTTGTGTGACCTCACGTTTTACCACCTGGAAAGTCCCTTTGCCTCCTGTTCTCTTAGACGCCTGGCTGTGCTCTCAGGACCACACTTTCTGTGAAGCACCCTGGGCGCAGCTGTTTTTATTCCACACCAGAGGAAGCCGCTCCCCAAAGCTGGGAGGGGAGTCTGGTGCCCTTTGCTGCTTCCTCTTTCCTCCTTCAACGCCTTCCTTTGAAAGGACCCTCAGGAGTCCTGTCCTTGCTCACGGCTCCTCCTCATTTCTGGAACCTATGTGTCCTGCTTTCTCAACCACTCTAGGACGGCTTTGGGAAATTTGCTCCCTCATGCTCCCTCCCGTGGTCCACATCACGGACGCTTCATCCTGCATGTTGGCGTCCAGCTCACACCTCCTTGGCCTCTTTGTTTCTGATCTCTTTTGCTCAAAAGGGCTTTTCCCGTGATATTAGCTGCACACTCCCGTAGCGCACAACTGAACAACCGCCCCAGTCTCAGCCAACCCCTTCACTCCGGGTCCCACCTACCTTTGCTGTTAATTTCCTGTTATCGCCTTCCAACAGGACTGTGGCGCCAGCATGACACATAATCTGTTGGCCACCCCAACTTGTCCATGACTCATTGTAATACCCCTCACCACCCCGACACTCTCACTTCCTTTCCCAGCTTAGATTCCCAGCCCAGTACTATAGACACCCTTTGCAAAAGCCATTAACAATGTACCTCTTTGTTTCTCCATCATGCCTAATTAAAACCCCAACCCTTGTTTAATTTACCAATCCACTGATTCCTTGCTGGGATTTAGAGCTAAAAATCTCTTGGCTTCATTTTACATGGAAGCACACCTTCTCCTTTCTAAGACCAACTCCCCCACTTATGATTGGAATCTCTCCACTGCGCTCAAGGACTTTGGTCTGACGATCGTGTTGTCTCTCTTTCTTCCTTAATTTCACTCTATATTCATTTCCATCAGCAAATAAAATTTCATTGATGTCACCCATGATAAAAGCGAAGTCTCCTGATTCCCAGTCTGGATCCGCCACCTTTTCTGTGCTTTCCCTCCTAAGAAAAATCTCTGAGACGCGGGTTATTACACCCTGTTTCCATGTCCCCACCTCATCTCTCAGTCTCTCCTGAAACAAGTCCAATCAAGCCTTTGTCCCTTTCATGGCACTGACATGTTTTTGATTGTGGTTGCCAAGGCCAAAACCAAGTTTCAGGTCTCTGCCCTTCTCCCACTCAGCCTCTCGGAGGTACTGGTACGGGTCACTTCCGCCTTCTTCTGGTGACCCTTTTTCTCCTCAGACTTCCAGGAAGCTATGTCCTCCTACCTCCCTGGCTCTGTGTTAATTTCTTCTGGTGGCTTTTCTTCTTCATGTCTTTATGACTGTTGAGTCATCCCAGGACTCTGTTCTTGAATTCCAAATCTTCCTATGTCTCCCAAGGTGATCTTATCCAGTCCAAGTGAAGATGTTTTTATGTTATTGACCATCACATGTTTTACTCAACTCCAGAGTCAAGTACTCAGCTGCCTACTCACTGCCCTCATTCATATGACTAACTGGTTCCTCACAATCAACAGTGTCTGCACTGAAGCTTTGAACTTTTTCTTCCCCAACACAGCTGAGCTTTCTTGCCTCTTTCTGTGTATGTCTGCACCATCCACTCACTTACTCAGCCTAAAAACTCTGAAGTCATTATTCTTTTCCTTCCCTTGAACTCTATATCCAATCCATGATTAAGATGCATTAATGCTGCTCTCAGGATAAGTCCACAAACTGACCACCTCTCACCACCTTAACTGCTATGGCCACCGTCCTAGGCCTCCTCACTTAGCAGATGGCTTGGGGCTCCTGTCTGCTTCCCTGATCCCCCCTGACCCCTGTTGTCCTTGTTGCACAATGCAAATGGGGCAATTTTCCTAAAGCATAAATCAAATGACGTCACTCTCCTGGCTAAAGCTCTCTGTCATCTTTTAACAATGGCTAACATAAAATTAACAATGGCCACCATAATCTGGATCCTCTCATCAGTTCTAACCTTCCATGGACCTCCTCCTTAGGGTTCTCTGTGCTCCAGCCTCACTGTCTTTACAGCTGCCCTCATTCTCATCTTAAGAGCATTGCACCTACTACGTGGACCCCGTGGAACACTCTTCCCTCAGATCCATGTTCCTCCTCTCTTGCCAGCACACAGCACCTCCTCAGCCACTCCCTGCTCAAGCAGGGACCTGCCCCCCACTCCATCCCTCAGCCTCTCTCCCTCACAGTGCCATCTCATGTCTTAGGGCATTTAGAAAAACATGAAACCATTGCATGTGTTTGCTTGTCTTCTATGTTTGCTTCTTGTGTCCCTTTGTCAGCATGTAAGATTATAGCATCTTAAAGACTCAAAGTTACAATTGTGTTTTTTCTATCAACCACACACAAAAAATGTAAAATAGTGGTTTAATCAAATGAACGATCCTCAAAAGTAATCAATATTAGCCACAGTACTAATATTGTGCAAATGTCAGAAACATCCAGGGCAATACTCAGGGTAAAGTATTAAGAGATCATTGACAGGCCATGTTGGACCTTAGGGCCCTGAGAGAATGAGCAACCAGCCTGCCGCCCTGGTAAGTGGCTGTGGTCTGGCAAGCCGTGGCCACCCCAGGGCAAGAAGCAACAGCGTTTCCTGAGATCCACGCCATGTTGGAACTTAGGCTAAGAATCAAACATGCCATCCCCTCCCCACCCCCACCCCACCCTCCGTTAGCAAGTTGGAGCCAGAGATCTGAGCATCTCTTGGGAGGTTGACCATATGTAATATAGCAAATAAGGGGGATTTCCTTCTATTATCTCTTTGAAGGCAAATATTTTTATTGCCGTTTTGCTTTGTCCTGATTAATGGTATTGCTCTATTCAATATTCTGTTTTGATAAGTTCTATAATATTCTGTATATCTTTTGATTTTGCTATACCTGATTGAAAGAACAACTATTGTGAAGACAACGAGATATAAAATGGTACCTATTACTGTTATCCCGGTAACCTGCTATGAAGTTCTGTACCAATTTCACTACACTGTCTCAACCAGCTTTATTCCATCCTGTTCTGTTGTATAGTACTACCTCCAAGTTAATAAAAAATTAAATAATAAAAACAATAGAACATGAGAAAACAAGGTAACAAAATACCTCTAACAACTCCCAACTCCACCAAAGCTGATCCATGGGGCATGGATGAGGAGAAACTCAAAAACAAAACAACAGAATTATATAAGGTGATTAAAAGCAAAATAACAACAACAAAACAGATCAGTAAGGTACTGAGCAAGCTGAAACATGATATAACTAAACAGATGATGGACTTAAAAAGCAAAAGGAGGGAAAGAAAGTGCTCTAAAGGATATAATTGCATGTATGTTTAAGTGTGTAGGATTGATAACCATATTACTAAGTTTCTGTTGGATCATTGAACAGAACTGTTTGCCGCCTCACTGTTTGAACGTCCACTTTGTATGCTTTAATTCTGTAACATGAACAACTATTTCTAAGAGGACAATATGTGATTTATCAACTAGTGATTTCTTACTGTTTTTTTTTCTTGAAATTCTGTATTATATCTACCCTTTTTTCTCTTTTGTTTTTTTTCTTCTTTAAATAAAATTTTTTAAAAAGTAAAATTAAAAAAAAGAGATCATTGACATATTGGTATGTCCATAATTGGTATCTCTGGGGGTGATTAATTGTCTACTGCAGGTGTCTGGAGCACACTGACCAGCTCTAGGAGCTTCAGTGGAGTGTAAAGTTTCTCTGAGCACTGATCACACAAAAATAAGTAACCAAAGTTCATGATGAGGATGAGTAGAGTTCTGTCAACTCTTCGAAGCTTGGGTTTACTGACTTTCCAGAGTGGAGCTTTTGCTTGAACTGACACTGGATGTTGAGAGTCACCCTCTGTGGTTTCTCGGTTGCTCCAGCCTCCCTGCCTGGGATGTGGGAGTGAGGGCCATGATGAGGGGGCTCCTTCCAGACATGGGACAGCCATGCCTATGCCCAGGATACTTGAGTAAGATGCTGGGCCACCAGTCCCCAGGGGTCAACCAAGGGTGAGGACATATAGGAAATGCCAAAAGCTGTGAAGCTGGTATCATGTGGTGAGGAGCACTTTCAGCAAGGCCTAGGACTATGAAGGGATCCAAGCTGAAGAAAGAGGGGTAATGGCAAAGGCATCCCAGGAATCCTCGTGCACTGGGAGAACACCCAGAAGGAAATCCTATCCAGGAGAGGAAGTGAGTCAGAGCTTGCTTACAACACTGCAGAAGGACAATTGGATTTTAGAAGAGACTTAGCAATTTATATCTTTGGGCTTGCAAATGTTCTCAGATTGGTTTTTCAGGCTCCATTGTTAAATCTTGCAAAAGTCATCTCTAGCAGGGTCTTTAGGTGAGGCTATCTGAGGGGAGAGGAATAGATCTGGGGTCTGGGCTGCCTTCTGAAGGACAGAGGATCCGGACAGCACAGGGAGGGCCTCTGTAAGGCATTTCCTATGGACCCAGAGCCTTTCTGGGGAGTTGGCAGCCTTTCAGGAACTATGCCTTATCCTGTCTTGTTAGAATATAAAACCCAGCTGAACGCAACGCTTTGAGGCAGGTGGTCTGTAGTTTACATGCTGCTTAAAATTCCTGAAGCCACCTACAGTAAATGCTTGAAATAAATTGTGGGAAATCACTGGAATAATCTTGCAAACATGCAGGTAATGCTTAAATAAAGGCCACCTGAAGACCAGGGAAAGGCTGCCAGGAGCCAGCACGTCTGTACCTGGAGGCCCCAGGGGACAGTGTAAGGAAGACATGAGGAAATCGCCCACCCAGGCTTCCGGCAAACCATCAGTTCTGTTCTCCTGATCCTTTGACAGTATTCACCCAACTGAATCTCAAGTTCTCTGTCAGACACCAGAGGAGAGTCTCTCTTCTTCTTCGCTAAGTGGCTGTTAAAATACCTCTGTGAACAATGGGGTCAAGCCCTGAATATCCCACTCTCTCCCTGCCCCATTGGAGATTCATTCTACTGTTGTGACTCATTCTACTGTTTGGTACAAAATTCTCATGGCAATCATCAGTGGCCTTGGAGGAGGGAAGGATTCTGCTGCCACTGCTCATCTCTTTACGAGGGAAATGGCAAACTAACTATAAATGCAAGCAAACAAACCAACCTGGGCCCGGACAAACAGTGGCCGCCACAAGCTATGGGTGCTCGGATGCAGCAACATGCATCTGCCACACCTCATATCTGTCCTGCAGTTTCATCTCTCAGCACCCCCTGGTCAGTGTTCCAGTTCCCCCTCATCCATTTCCAAGGCTGACATGAAGCTGTTCTTTATTCTAATGAGTTCTAACTCTTGGTATATACAGTAGTATCATCTTGAATGATTATTTGCTATTTGATCAACAGTCACTGGTCCATTTTCTATAGGTCCACTGTGTGGAATCTCCAGGGATCCAGAGAAAGAAAACAGATAATCCTCGCTCTCCAGGAACCTGTAATCAAAGTGAAGCATGAACCAGCAAATTAATAATGCCAATCGGGCAGGCCACACTGGCTGAGAGGCAAGCAGAGCATGTTGGGTAAGGAAGGGACATCTGATTCAGTTACAGAGGACTCCAAACGGAAATGCTTTGGGAGGAAAACACACAGTGCCATTCCAAGGGAAACAGATTAACCAGGAAGAGGAAAAGAGAATGTACTCCCAGACAAGGAGGAAGTACGGTGGAGACTCAAGCATGGGAGGGAGTGAGGCCCATTCAGACGCCTGGCTGGAAGGAGGGGTGAGTGGGGCCACTGGGAGAAATTGAAGGAGGCGGTCCCAGTGGTGAAAGTTCTTCAGGCTCTACTGCTGAGTGCTGCCATTTATTCTAAGAGCTGTTGGGAACGTAGTGCGACCAGGCACACATTGTAGAAAATGTATTCTGGCAGTAAAAAGGAAGACTGGACAGGGGGCTGAAGGTGTGTGACTGAAAGATACCCCAGCCATAAAACTGAGCAGAATTCATGACCCACTGCACCTAGACCAAGGGTAAAGGAGTCGGGTGAGACACCCAGATTTCTGATTGAGAGAAGTCCACTTTTACTTTAAATCCAGCATTGCAAAGAGAGATTTCAAAGGTGACCAAGCTTAGTAAGATTCAAGAGACAAATCTTAGAGATTTGAAGATAAACTCAAATTACATTAATTCAACAAGTTTCCCATAGGTTTTGCTTTGACTTTGAATTGGGAGTCAGAGCCTTGGGCACCCAGAGGAGTCCGGAGGCAGAGCTGAGTTTTATGATGGTTTGATGTTCTCAGGGTGAATCACAATTCCCGCTTAAATGGGGTGTGACCTTGAATACACAAAGGATGTGGATCCCAAGAATAGAGATTCTGCTGCCATGCAAGCAAGATATATAAATATGAATGTCAAGCCACTCCAATGCATGAAAGGCTTTTAAGACGCCTGAGAGTTCCAGAGTGCGCTGGGCCTCCAGGAGCACAATGAAGGGATAATGAAGACAACCAGTAGCAGAGACCACCCACCCGCGGTTTTATTGCTGTAACTAGGAATGAAGGGTCTCCCTGGAACTATTGACACGGGATGGCATTGTCATTTTTAGCACATGCTAAAGCTGCGACTGTGAAAGGAATTGTCTCCGTTTAGCCAGAGCCAGACTATTTATGGACAATCCTGCTTCTCCCCACATTCTTGTGCCATAGGTAAGGAAAAATGGAAAAATGGCTGCTTGGTTTTCACACGTTGCCCCATAAATTCCCTGCTCATGCTTAATTAACCGAGGAAGAAATATGCTTTGGTGACATCTTTTTGGAGACCCCCAAGTTTAGGTTCAGCACAAGCCCCTACCTTCTTATTTACTTCCTTTTCTTCTGGAAAATTCGTGGCTCACGGTCTCTTCTGGGGCCACACACAAAGCTGTAGGTCAAGCTGCTGGAAAGCCGTAGGTCAAAAGACTGTCCTTAACCCCGGAGGGAGAGTTTCTTTCTCCAGCTATAAGGAAAGGCAAGCTCATTTGCTTTTGTATGTGGAGTGCAAATATCAGACAGTAATAACGTTATTTTCAGACAGTATAACCTTAGTTTTTTGTTGTAGAAACACATCACACACATGTGCACACACACACAACAAGCTCCCACAGCCTACACTCTAGGCAGTGAGCACCAAAGCTGTTTTTGTGCCCGTGTTTTTATTCTTCCCCAGCTAAGAATATGCAGTGAATGAAGAGCATGGAGAGGCTTCAGAGTTTTCAGGTCCTTCTGCAGGCTCTCTACCCCACTGGCCTGAGCAAACAGGCAGGCAGGGAGACTGAGGGGTGGGAGGTTTGCAGTCTGTGCTGGTTTCTCTTGGAGTCTGAGGATAAACAGCATAGACCTGGGTGCAGGCACAGGGAAAGAACTTTGGCATCAAGTTTACCTATTTGCTTCTACCGGAAGAGACTAGGGAGTGGGTACCCAACTAGGATTCTATAGAAACACTAAATTCCAATGTTCTACAGTACAGCGGAGTGACTATAGGTTACAATAATCTATTATATACTTCATGAATCACTAGAAGGGAGGAGCTTGAAGACACAGTAATGATAAGGAAGCGGAGATGTTAATTATCTTGATTCAATCAATACCTCTGTATGCATGTATTAAAATATCGCACTGTACTATATAAATAAATGCAATCATTACATGATCACAATTTTTTAAAAATAAGGCTGGGGTAGAGGATATGCTTAACACGTGTGAAGTCTTGGGTTCAACCCCAGCACTGGAAAAGAAAAACACACAAAAAAAAAGTTTGAAAAGAAGCAATTAGATCACTACCTACTTATACACATATTGAATTATGACTATATACCCCACAAGTTCATACAATTAAAAGAAAACAATCAGAAGGGAAAAAAGAAGTTTGGTTTTTCTCATCCTGAGTGCTTCATTTATTTAGCTGGACATCTGGCTTTTTTCTTCTTTTTTTTTCCTTTTGCCTGCTGCCTTGTAGGCGGCTGCTAGAATGAGGGAGTCATTTGTTCAAGAAATGTTATGTGCCAGACCCTGGGGACAGGGAGGGCGACAAAGTGAGGATCTCTTCAGAGAGCGCTGGAGGGGTGTCACGTATCAGGAATTGAGTCAGGGCTGGTGGACCCATAGGAAGTCGCTAGCATCAAGGAAAACTCTCAAAGGCAGGCACCACCCAACAAGAACTGAGGTCAGTCATGTGTAAAACAGACATTAACAGTTTCCACCCAGGAGATTGATCATTTCACTGAGACTGGGAACTTCACATGAGAGGTGAAGCCATCAGCACCGGGGACTCAGAGGCTGCCTCAGAGCAACAACCCTCAGTGTTTAGGACCCCTTTGGGCTGTCACAAATGACCCTTAAACAGAAACAAGCTCTTGTACCATGTCCCAACCCCATCCCAGCACATCAAGAGGAAAAGGAGGCTCTGGAGCAGCCTCCTAGACAGATTTCACCTTTGCCCTTTACAAGCTGGGTGACCACTGGGTGACGGTCTCATCAAGCTTCAGTTTGCTTGCCCATAAAATTTGTATAAAAATACATAACTTTCTGGCTGGGAGTGTAGCCCAGTGGTAGAGCACTTGCCTACCATTTAGGGCAGGGACAGTAGAAAGAGAGTGAAAGAGAGACAGAGAAACAGGAGAGAGAGTGCAAGAATTTGCCTGTGGAAGTGTTGTGAAGTGATGTGAAATCGTGTAATAGTACCAGGGATGGTCCAGCATTCAATCACATGAGCTAGAAAGGTGTGACCATTTGACACTGGGGTGGACCAGGAGTACGGGGATAGGAGGAGGCATGGGGTGATACACATCTTCTGAGCCTGAGTTTGTCTGGAAGTGTGACTTCTGAATTAGATATAGATTTGGAATGAGGCATCCATTCTGGATGCCTTGATCATTTCCAAGACCTGTGACCACCTATTGCCAACTGACCACTCTGTTAATGCCAGGGTGAGGGGATTCACAGTACCCTGTTCAGGATGCTGATATCACTAGGGAGCTGGGTGTGTAACATATTATGTCTTGAGCTCCTTAGACTAACAGGTAAAGTACGTGCCTGAGAATCCACTACCCTAATTTCACCAACAATTTGCTATATTGTCTGCAGTGCAGATGTTTATGCATTCCAAAAAAGACCTTGTATTAAGAAGGTCTGAAGTTGGTGGCTGCTAAGAAACTTCTCCATTTTCTTAGTATGGGAAACTTGTCTTTGACTGGAACCTGGAAAAGTCACCCTGGATGACAGTTCTGACTTTGAAAGAGCCTCAGATGGGTCTGCATCTCTTAGACGAGGGGAGTTATAGGGAGGATAAGAGTCTGTGAACACACACAGCTTCCTGCTTGCTGGGGGTGCCAGGCTGAAGGAGAATGGAGGAGGACACCCAGCAGGTGGGAAGGAGGGAAAAGGAGAGGGAGAGAGCATGGACATGGAAATGTGACAACATTACCCATAAATTTATTGTTGATAAAACTCTAGGTGGCTTTAGAGAAGAAAATGTCTAAGCAGAGAAAAAGTGACTCAATTGAGTCGGTGATTTAGTGGGATTTGCAAAGGGTCTGACGACTTCACTTGGAAAGGTGATCATTTCTATTAGTAAATGTAAAGATTTCTGCTTCCTATAATTTTTAAAATGAATATATCTTTATTCCCAATGCACTGTTACATCTATCACATCTATACAACACTGGGGGCCCAGCCTGGAATATGATGATTCACTTAAACAATTGGCTACTTGTATAAGAACAGCGGTTTCTTCCTATCTGCTGTCATATAAAGTCCTGCGGGCCTGTGTCAGATGTCTGGATATTTCTTGTTATAACACTGAGTACACCCAAAATATATGAGATTTTAACTGGAAGTCTCAATATAAATTCTCTGGTGTTCTCTATTTTTTAAAAACTGGTTTTTGAAGTTTGATACAATACAAATTGAGTTAACAGGTATTTTCACACACAAAAAGATTTTGAATACTTTCAGTTAAGTTAAAAATTTCTCAGAAAATCCTTAAGGTTCTACACAGATACTTTTGTTGCCAATTAGATCTGAGCTGTTTATCCTCCTCTGGCAACCAGGGATGACGGCGCATTCTCAAAAGGTAAAAGATGGGAACAACCCGTCCGTCAGAAGACTGATGGGTAAATGAAATGCGTGGTATGTGCATGTAATGGATTATTACTCAGCCATAAAAGGAAGAAATTCTGTTCCATGTTATAACACTGATGAACACTGAAAGCATTAGAATAAGAGAAATAAGCCAGCCACTGAAGGAATATTATATAGCTCTATCATATGAGATACCCCAAATAGAAAAATTCAGGGAAAGAGAGAACAGTGCCTATCAAGAGGGAGGAGGAGGGGGTTATATTTGATGATGACAGAGTTTCTATTTAGTTGTAGCTTGGTGGTAAAGCACTCTTCTGCCATGGATGAGGTCTTACATTCAATACAGACACCTCAAAAACCAAAATGGTTTCTGTTTAGAATGATGAAAGAGTAGTGGTTACTCGTTATTATGAATGTACTTAATGCCATTTAACTGCACACTTAAGATGGTTCCAATGTTATATAAAGTCTACTATAATTTTTTAAAAAAGAAAGAACTAGAGGAATAATACTTAGCTCTGCTCCTGTGTTTAAAACTTACGAAAAACAGAAGTGCAGTTTGCATTTCTGAATCCTAACAATGACCATCCAACATCAGAGTTCTGCATTCTGATTGGGGCAATGACGCAGGGGTTCCTGACATCAGAAGATGTTCCCGTCACTTTCCAAGGATGCATACTAGGACTGGGGAAATAAAGGCAGTCAAGAGGAAAAAAATCAGAATTTTAGGAGAGAAACTATTCAGCAGTGAGACCGACAGGGACAAAGAAGCAAGGAAAATCACACAGAGTGACATTGGGAGCCCCATGTGGAATGCCAAATGCTTTTTACCCATACATTATCTCTCAGTCCCTCAGGGAGCGGGTGGGAAATTTTTTTCCTTGCAAACATCTAAAGCTGTTTTTATGTGTTTAATGTCACCAGTTAGTCTAGCCACTCATCTTAAACACTCATTCTTCGTGATCAAGTTATGTGTCCGCGGAAGCCAACCCAGTTTTCTCTGCAAGTTCCTTGGGGATGAGCCACGAGGCTCATGGCTGTGGAGCTGTACCAGTTCATCAGCTTCGTCCAACTAAGCTGCAAGAACGTGGAAAAAATGTTCTCCAATCTGAAAAGTATGCCTCAAACTATACTCTTGTGGGCACTCTTGGAGACGGTACCAAGGAAAAGAGATTGTCCAATGGGATTCAAGATAACAGTGAGCTCCACCCAGGCACCAGCCAGCTCAGGCTCAGGGGATACAGTGCAAAACATTATGACAAATAGCATGGCGATGGCCGAGGAGCAGAATAGCCAAACCAATAAAATTCAAAGTAAGTTTTGAATTTTAAGCATGGTGGTACCTCCTCCTACGAACTTTCATTGCATCCCACAATAAACACAGACCTACCTAAGATGTCCATCTCTCCTGGAGACTGGCTTTGGGGAACAAAAGCACAAGCACACAGCTGAAGTTGGGAGCAGTCACGCACACCTGGATTTCCAGCTACTTTCCAGAGGCTGAAGCAAGGGCATCTCAAGTTCCAGGTCAGCCTGGACAACTTAGCAAGACCCTGCATCAAAATAAATTTAAAAGGGCTGGGGATGTAGTTCTTGCTTGAAGCCCTGTGTGCAGTCCCCAGCAAACACCACAAGGAAAAAAGAATTGTAGTTGAGCAGAGTAACACCATAGCAATGCTCAGGGTGGGTCTGGAACTAGGTTGTCTATGCTGAGGTCGGCACCATCACAGCTGGTGTCTCACTGATGGTCACTGGCAGTGAAGCAGGCCGGTGTGGATTTGGAGGTATTGTAAGGCAGGAAAAGAGGGTGGTGAAGTTGCCGGTACATTGATTTCAGATGCAATCCGATAGGATTTTAAAGTTGTCCCCTCTCTGACTGAGCTAAGAAAACTGTGCAACCAGAAGCCCTTGTCCAAACAATTCACGTGTAAAGACACCTTTTGGCTGGCGGTGCAGCTGCCAGACCCAGCTTTGTGCAGCTCTGCCTGGTGGCTCTTGCTGCACAATGGGAAGTCGTCCCTCCCTCGCGGCCAGCCCTCTCCACTGCAGCCGCCTCTGCTGCTGCTGTTTCTCAGCTGTCCGCAGCAAGCTGTGTGTTTAGAGTTGGGCACAGTGTGCTTTTGAAGGGGGCTCTGTGGCCTATTCTCTGCAGCTGTCCCACTTGTGCTGGCACTGAGCAGCTGCCTGGGCCCCTTGCACACATCCTGCCCACAAGGCCCAGCGTGGGCCAAGTGCCCTTGGGTCAAAAGAGGTGGTTCAGGCCACTCCCTGTTGTCTCTGATCAGTTGTGTCCCTTGTCCAACACCGGTGGTTACCCTTCTGCCCAGTTGTTTAGCATCACCTGGCTCAGAATCATGGGTCTGATGTCCACGTGGGCTGGTTAGGAACACTTGTTCAGAGACGCCAGAAGGCTAACCAGGAACCTCAGAAATGTGATCCTTTGACTGACCACACGGGATCCTGGACAAGCAAGCAGGACAATCAGTGGAAAAGTGTCACCCCTGATGGTTGAGTTGGTAGGGACCCCAATATTTCCTATGGAGCACAATGATCTCCTCACCTCCCTACTGACCCTCATGGCCTGAAGTGACCTGACATTGATCTTTGATTTTATTTTATTTTATTTTATTTTATTTCATTTCATTTCATCTCATTGCATTTCACTTTATTTGTTTTGCAGTGCTAGGATGGACTCCAGGACTTAGTGCGTGCTGGGCAAGTGCTCCACCAATGAGCTATATCCCTAGTCCCTGATTCTGGTCTTTAAATTCAATCTTGCCTCAATTAAAGTTTCTGCCTCTCTGTTATGTTGATTTGCACAACAAAATTCACTAGTAATGTAGAATTGGATATAATTTGGATAAATCACAAGCTCCCTGTGTCATTTCATTGCAGAGGGTGAAAATGATTTTTTCCCCAATTCAGTATATCAGACTGAAGTAGATAAAAATAATGTCCGTGGTCTTTATGTCTACTACAGACTTCAGAAAGTCTGTTGTTTCTGTAAGATTGACTCAGGCACCAAGAATTGTATTGCTTGTGCATCAAGTTGTAAATATTTCCTACGAGTTTCGAGCCAGTTTTTTAAAGCAAGCTAGTTTCTACATCATTTGTGTCTTACAATCTGCCTGAATAAAATAAAATAAAATAAAATAAAATAAAATAAAATAAAATAAAATAAAATAAAATAAAAAGATATTAACTTAATATGCTCCATGTAAATGGAGAATAAACCAAGAGGTCAATCAGATGATGAAAGAGGTGAAATACTTGATGAAAAAGCTGTGTGAATCAAAAGATTATCATTTTAGTGAGACTTGACCCTTGACCATCCCAAAGTACTCACAGCATGAGGGAGAAAACTGATAAATCACTAATAACTGAAATTCTCAAGGTGAATTTTTTTAACAGAGACTTCAGGAGCTTAAAATTTATATTCAATTTATCAGAACTTAAAATTCACAAAGTAAACACCTGAATTTTACTTAAGTTTTATATTCAACTTACAAATTCTATTATCCTATTTAGATAGCTCTTAAATTTTATGACCTTTTTACATACAATTTTTACTTCCTTTCAAAAATTCCCTTAAATACTTGAAATTGCATTTATAAGAATCATATACTTAGAGGGAGGCAGTTAAATAAAGAAACAAGCTGTCTTATGTACCTGTACCCATTCCCCAAGATGACTGTAAACTGCGCGTACTGTAAACGTATTAATAATGCACTCAGCTTCTTTTTTAAATACTTCAACGCCTGCTGTATTAAATCTTCATTTGCATTCCACTCCCTGAGATTTGCAATCCCCACCAAGACATAGCTAGTGCCCTCTACTGCCTTGATTGGACTTGTCTTTCTGACTCTTGAGATATGTGGTTATCATTTGATTGGATTCTGAATGTTTCCTGAGCCTTTGCCTGCCTGACTCTGTACATCCTCTGCAACAATGATATACCACATTAAAAGCAACAATGAAGTACACAAAAATGCCATGGTAAAGGGGACCTTACCAGCATGATGAGTAGGAGATGGCAAAGTAAGAATGGAAACTTCTCGGTTAAACCCAAGTCTATACAGGGCATTCTGTCAAGCCTGAAGGCAGAGAAGGGGTAACAAATATCCTGCTAAGAGATGACACGAGGCGGTGAAAAGATAGATAGATGCAAGTGAAGGGGACCAACGATGACAGATGGAAGGGTATAGAAAAGAAACCCAATATCTTAATTAAGTAAGCTTCAAAAACAGTCGAATTTTGTCTGAAATCTCACACAAATCTCTGTAGGTAGATCTGCCATGTTGTTGCTTGAAGTAAGAACAGACATTTCTGAGTGGCAGCCGTATTAGGGTTGGGCAGGAAGACAAAGCTGTCGTCTCATTATGAACAGTCAAGAACCAAGCTGTATTCCCGCTCTGTTAGAAGGTCGTCTCCTAAGGCTTCAAGATTCCTTCCTGGGGAGGAACTGGACTGCACTCTCACTAACACATGCTCATAGCTCCCTAGACTTCTTTCTGAAATCGTGCATCCAAATGTGTACTGTCAGTGTTATGGATTGGTACTTGGTGGTCGACTTAAACACCAGCTGAACCGAATCAGCGTGGTGCCCAGTGTAGACGGCCCACCTGAGGAAAGTTGCCAGCATAAAAAGGAGACCTGGAGAGGAAACAGCAGTGTATGGGTTCTCCTAAGTGTTGTTCTTTGGAGCCATTGGATCTCCTGGAGGAGCTTGTCATGCTGGCTCCCCCGATATAAACTCAGCTGTTGTCATGCAAGGAGCAGGGGACCTCGTCACTGAGAATGGCTGTGATTCACTTAGGATAGCTCTGGTCCTTACTTTAAGTATCACTTCTTGGTTCCAGAGGAGAAGATATGTGCTGTTTAATCTCCAGGAGAAGCTTGTCATGCTGGCTTCCTGATATGAACTTGGCTGTTACCATGGGAGCAGCTCGGGACCTCATTGTCACCCTCACCCTGCTTGCACAGATATCCTTCACCCCGCTGGCATAGACTTTCTAGCTTCCACCACTGACCTTTGGCCCTTCCCAGCACAGATCCATGAAATAGACTTGCATGCATCATTGTTGTGGGCTCTGTCTGGGTTTTCAGCTGGACTCCTGCAAGTTATTGCCATGGGAATTCAGGTCCTTGGCTGAATTTTCTAGACTTTTAAGTGTTGTGGACAGATTTCCTGTACTTTCTTTGCATTTGACTCCTTGGGTGACCATTATAAATAATCCTATAAATTACATATCCCATATATAATTGTTCTCCTTGCAACCCCTGACTACAACAGTCAGTAATTATTCATGTAATTGCCTGGAAAATACGTGTCTCTCTGCTTTATGAGAACAGAGACCAGGTCCACCTCGTTCACTGATACATCCCTAGCACCCAGAACAATCCAGTGTCTACATGGTGCTCATAAGCTATGTGTTGAAAGAAAGAATAGATAAAGGCATGAACTACTAGAAGAATGATTGACTGAGTCAATTAATTGATTAGAGTAATAGACAGTACCGGTCTCCAGTGGTAGAGACAAATGCAATATGTTCCTGTTAATGGTTCTGGAGTTTTTTCAAGCACGTGTGGATCAGTGGGTGAGAGCAGTGAAGGACACTAGTTTTGGTGTCACATCTGTGTTGAATGATCTGAGACAACTCACTTAACCCCTTAAGGCTTCAGTGTTCTCATTTGTAAAATAGGAGTGTAGTGCAGGAGGGTTACATATGAAATTATTTTAAGCAAGCAAAGTCTCAAATTTGGCTACCCAGCTTTCTCTTTGATCTTATACTTTAAATATAAAGGTATAGATCTTCTAGAAGGCAGACAGATGCATCAATTTAAAAAGATCTAAGTAGGAGGAAGTAGATCAGAGGAGAGCCTCTAGACCTGAGATTGTAGGCAACTCTTAAAACATATGCACAGCTCTCAAAAGAATTAAAATAGAAATAATCCCTTCATGAATTATATTAATCAAATGATTAGAAGTAAGACCATTTGAAACACGTGGCATGGTGTTATTATGTAACTTCTGTGAATAACTTAACTCTAAAGTTTCATAAATGTCATATACATTCAGCATATTAGATACTGTAGACATTCTGCTTGAAATTGCAGCATATAGAAAAAGTAATTTTTATCAAGTGGAATTCTGATTCTAAGCCTTATATGAAAGGCAATTTCTCAAATTTATTGTGTATGATACTTTGATTTATAATAATGTTTTTAAAATACATATTGTAGACATAGTTCTATCACTAGGGACTTCTGACTGAGCCTTAAGAGTTCGTATGGCCTCTCAAGTGTATTGCCAGATTTATGATTTTATGATGCTCTTTTTATAACCACAAAAGTTACTCTAAAGCATTCTGTTTTTTTATCATAATCATCTGTGAATGTTTATTTATGATCATGTTAATATTGTGCTTTAGCATTTTTGCGCTTCTGACAATTTTATGGCCCATGCGACAAGGATCTATTGAGGCATCTGCTCTGCTAATAATCCTTGACCTTCTGAAACTAACTGATCTCATCAGAGTGTCCTATTACTTCACATAAGACAGAAAAGAAGAGAAGTGGGTGTTTTTGAATTAAGTATGTCTAAGACAATGACTATTTTCATAAAACCATATTCAGATATTGACACAAATATTAATAGTAATTAAAAATCCAAAATCAATGGCTGCATTGGGTTGTAGAGCTTCCTTTTAATAATAGGAAGTAAGAAAGTCAACCAATGGAGCCAGGCGCATGAGGGGTCCCTGGACTCCTTTATACTCTCAATTTCATACTTTTGAGTGTTCCTCCTACTCAGCTGGGCTTCAGCATCCATGTGGAAGCCATTTCTAAAAGACCAGGAAGCCTCACTCCTGGGAAGCCCCTGCCAATGTAAAAGTTCTGGAAAGTTCTGCATGTACTCTACATAGAAGAAATACTGACTTGGGCCAAGATGTGAACTCAAGCCTGTGGCCACCCCCACTTTACCTTGTAGGAAAGTAAACAAAACTCAGAATTCGTGATGTTCCCTGGCTCTCTGCATTCTCTGTTAAAGGAGAAAGGAGGTCTATTTGCCATTTTCTCAGAAGTGTGGGCTTTCCAAAGATATGGCACTCGGTTCACTGTCACATATATATATCTTGGTTTAGTCATACTGAAGAGGAGTTGGGTTTTGAAATGTCAAAGCACTGGCCTCAAGTAAGTGGGCACGGTTCCCATTTGTACAGCGCAGAATTTCAGGAAACAGGCCTATCTGTGAGATGAGTGTGTGGAGCTTGAATCCAACCCTGCTGGCGCTCACTCTCCTGAGGAAACTGGTGGCTCAGGAGATGCTCTGCAAGGTAAATGCAGGAAGAGGAGACCCTTTCTCCTAAAGTCAGCTCCTGGAGCCTGTCCCACCACACGAGGTTTCCCGATGAGCTGCAGAGGCCACGCATGGTTGAAGCCATCCTCACTATGGGCTCAGCATGCTGAACCAAAAGCAAGTGAAATATATTCACATTCAACCCAAAGATACAGCCCTCCATTCCTGCAGGCATTCAGGTGGATTGACAGACTACACAACAGGCTAGAAACCCAAAGTCAGTGGGTCTTAATCCCTGCTATGCTGTGTGTGACTCTGGGTGAGCCCCTCAGCACTCATTCTGCCTCCATGTCCGTGTTTGTAAACGGGGAGGCTTGATCACACAGCTGGTACCTATCAGTATCTTGTTGCTGTTAAACTGATAGATGGGACCCTTCAGAGCTCCGCTACCTTCTCCTTGGAGAACAGGAAGGTTTCCAAGTAGAGGATCCATCTAGTGTTTTTTTAGGGCCACCACATAAACACCTGTCCCATTTCTAGACAAAACCTCATCTTACTCTTGGGCATCTCTGGCTGGGGAGTGTCCTTGCTGAGGTTGCCAGTGGACACCAAAGATGGGCTGCAATCAGAATACATGGGAGCCCGAAGAGCCAAGGAAAATGAGAAGGCTGGCAACAAAAGAGAAACACAAGATAAATTCATCCCCAGGACAGAGAGGCTCAGTGCTTTGGGAACACTGTAAGACTTAGACATGGGTTCAAACACTCTATGTGGCTCTGACACCACAGGTCTACACCTCATTTCCTCATCAGTAAAATGAAGGAGACTCTAGGGCCTGTGCCAAGGCATTCTGTGGAGACGAAGCCTGGGTGCATGTAGAGCCCTTAGCCCAGCATTGGCATAGTTACTGTGATTGGTACCCTCATCCCATTGCTACAGCTAAGATATGAAGGCCATTTATTTCTTATTTACCATCCTGTCTTCTCTGGACACAACTCTTGGCCTAAATGGAGTTCTAGCTGGGAGAGGGAGATGGGATTTATCATACATTCTTTATGATACTGAAGTGGGAAGTTACTGAATTTCAGTAATTTGCTGTGGTCCCCACTCACAATAAAGCACTGGTTCCTACTCTACCATAAAAGCTGATTTCCCTCTGGAGAAGAAGCACTGAATGTAGACGAAGCAGTCTCTGGAGGCAGCTGGGCATCAATTCCAAGGTGCAGTGGAGGGAGGTAGCGGTGGGGCCTGTGCTGGAGGGGCCTGCAGGGCAGCAGCCATCACACAGCATCATGGGTATTTCTCTGCTTCCCTCTGAGCTCCTTGGAGGTGGAGATACTGCTCACCAGGCGTTTCAAAGGGGCTGTGTGTAGAAGCACTTAGCCTGGGGACCACCATACAGTTCTTAGGGAATGGCACCTACTCAAAATCCAAATGCTGACGCTAGTTACAGTGTTTATGATGCTGATGTGTATATTTTCAGGGTTCATTTTGAGGAGACACTCAATAAATATTTGCCAAACTTGGAGAAGTCTGTGATGACTATTCATAAAGTCTATTCCTGTACTGTCTAGGTGGTTTGACATTCTCAGGCTTACAAAGGAAAGAACGATGGAAAAAATTCTATTTTGTCTGAAACTCCAGGAAATGTGGCTAAACCTAGGGGGCTGATTTCCCACAGGATAGTTCTCACAACGTCTCCCAATCATCTCCAGAAACATTCAATCTCAGCAGACCAAAAGTTTAAAAGCTGTGTTAGTTTCCAATGAATGCAGTTCCACTAATAGTACATTAAACCATTTCACCTTCCACTTTTTTAATCGGTTAAAGATGGTCAAATATTGACATTATAATAACAGGACTTCAAAACATGTATTACATCGAAATAAAAGGAGAAATTGTCTTTATAGGTGGCTTTCAATGTCCATTTGTTTTTCAAATGGGAAGCTTTCAAGAGGTCAATAGTAACCACTCTAAGTCTATAAAATTGTAATCAAAATGAACCACATTTTCCTTTCTCCAAAAGCCTGAACACATGTTTAAAATGATTGTAGCCTTAGTTTTGATTCTTTTCAGACTTGTTCTAAGAATTACATTACCACTGAACAAAAATTTTGGTTTTTATTTATTTTTATAATAATGTCTAAGACAGAATGCATTTCGTGTCACGCACTGTTCTAAGTACTTTAAACACTGATTCATTTGATTAATTTGATTAATTTATTAATTTGTTTCAACCATTTGAATGAGACAGATACAATTACAAATGCCTTATAAACAAGGGAAATGAGGCATAGGGCTTAAACTCACTGGCCAGGGTTGGGGATATAGCTTAGTGGTAGAGCACTTGCCTATTATGTGTAAGGCCTTAAGTTCAACCCTATCATTGCAAAAAAACAAAAAACAAAAAAATCCCCACTACAATAATGACTAAAAAATAGTGTAGATTTTCTCTACAAAATTTCTTGACCTAATCTCTGACTTCCCCTATTCTTCACTGTTATCATGGATTTTTTTTAATCTTCTGTTAATGTTGGGGGTGTTATTATACCTAAGCTTTTATTATTTTAAAACTATACCCCTTCTTAAAGTGCTCACAGGATATAAATAATGAAATAGCAATTTCAGCTCCTTATGTAGATGAGCCATAGAGATGCCGTACAGATTTGCCCTTGTATTTATTCATTCTCTCTTTATTCTTTGAAAGTGTCAGCTTTGAGGATACTTACATAGAGCCAATGTTTCACTATGCATGTACTTAGCTGACTGGACACATTTATATTCAGTGGTTTCTGTCTGTATGTATAGTCAAAGTTTTAATAATGCTATTGAGTATGCACATGGATTCTTTTAGATATGCTTATATTTGCATTTAATAGAGATGTAAATCACTATTTAGGGGATTGCATTTTGGCCTGTGGCAAGTTATAGACTTGTAACAAAGAGCAGGATGAAAGAAAAATTTCCAGTTTTATATACAGGCAGCAAATGCTGACGTCATAAATTAAGAAACAAGACACAACCGGAGGAGTCGCGAAAACTCTGCTTACCTTCAACCAAAACCTTAACCTATTTCAGAAGAGCATATACCTAATCAAGAGGCTTTCTAGAGAACCAGTCCCTGTATCTAACAAGACACCAATTTCTGAACAGCTTAATTGAATTAACGAGAAGATTATTCACTTGGCAGGATGTTGTGTGTGTGATGGGGGGGCGGAGCAGACAGATTCAGGCACAATTGGCCACTGCTGTCAACTTAATTAGTGGTATAGATCCTGTCTCAAATAGTTCTTTATTCCAGTATTTGGTGTTAAAGGAAGTATCAATCATCCTAGGTCTCTTTGGTTGAGTGCATAAGTAACTGCTTTGCTTTTCAAAGATGTCATGTCTTTTTCCCTCCCATCCATTCCTTCCTTCACTCAACAGGGAGCTCCTGCCAGGTAAGGCCTGGGAATATAGGCAGGTACAGAAACTCGAATGGTAGACATGGTCAAAGTCACTTAGATGGACTGGAAGGAGACCTCCTTTCTATGTCTCCAATGTTGCTTCCTTTATGAGTAATTTCTAGTTTTATTTTGAAGATGTGTGAATAATGACTTATTAAAATGTTCATGTCAGAAGCCTAGAATTCACAAAAAAAAAAAAAAAGAGGCTTCAATCTCTGCTTTGTGGGATTTAGAATTACATTTCCTAAAATTTTGTGAGTTGTGTTTTTGTCTGTATTTTTTTCCCAATGCCATAGATTGCAGAATTGGGGCTTTTCATTGGAGTCATTCCACAGAGCAGGCTGGTCTGATTCTAAGACTTCTGGGCTCAGCTCTCTAATCCTCCAAACCGTAGCACTCAGATTAGTTCTCTCCACTATAGTGTCATAATTCTGGGTCTCAGAGGCTGAGATGACATCAAGAATTCCTGTTTAAATCAGAAATTCATAGGCCAAGGCTGGAGGCACTTGCCTAACATGCAAAGTCTTGGACTTGATCTTTAGCACTGTCTCAAAAAAGGAAGGAAGAAAGGAAGGAAGGGAAGAAAGGAGGGAGGAAGAAAAAAAAGAAAGAAGGGAGAAAGGGAAGGAAAAAAGGAAGGGAGGAAGGGAAAAAAGGAAAAAGCAAAGAAGAAAGGAAAGAAGGAAAGAATCTACAGTATAGCAAGGCTGAGACAGAGATGCGGAGGGCGGGGGGCAGTGAGACGAAGGAGCCTAGGAAAGGGAGGCAGAAGGGGGTGCCTAAGCCAGACACTGCAGTACCCACCTCCTGGCCTGCAGCAGGCCCTGTCATCCAGCAATGGTTAGAGACAACAGAAGGAAGGCATGTGGGTTTTCCCTCCCTTTGTTTGCAAGAAAAAGATCTTCCATTCCTGCTTCTGGTGAGGCATCTGAGGGTTGTTAGCATCCCTTGAGTGAAGACTCTGCTACTTATTTCAACCATCACTCTGTGAGCAACAGCTCTAGGAACGAGCCCTCTTCTGGGCTGGGGAGCTGAGCTGGTCTGTCTCCAGGGCCAGCCTCTGGGCTGCTAGCAGATTGGCTCATGGCAGAACCAAACTGATGAGTGGGGCTGGAAGCCATAAGACTGCTCTCCATGGCAGTGGATGCGTGTTTAATTAGGTGTAGAGTTCAGTCTCACCAGGGTCTCAGCAAACCCAGGCGCGAAGCCTGCACCCTGAGCAGCTCTCACAAGGCTGCTATAATATCTTCTTCTGTCCCTACAAAAGTAATTCTGCGAATGTCCTCTGAGAAGGAGCCTATAATTTTAGTGTTCCCAAATTCACTGATCCTTAGCTAAAATGCACATCTTTATTTGTATATAGTAATAGATGAGAATAATTTGAGTCAAAACAGAAATTTGCAACTTATAGGACCAACTAAGTGCTTAAAACACTCTAGAAGTGTCATAATTAAGCTGTTAATAGAATGGCATATGGGCGATAGTCTCATAAGTGAGACCACGTAACATTAGCTATACAGTACGATTCTTTAAATGTTTAAAGTATGTTAGCGTATGAAAGTGATGTATGTAATGATGTCAGTCTCTTAAGCAGAATCTATAAATTGGGTCTAGAATGTCTCCCTAAGGGCCACCTGTTTAATGATTTGGTCCTCAAATAGGAACTATTGGAAGGTGATCAAACCTTTAAGAAGTTGGAAGTTTTAAGTCACTGGCAGTGTGGATTTGAAGGGAATTGTAAGACCCCAGTCTCTTCCTTTCTATCTTTGCTTCCTGGTCACCAGGAGATGAGCAACTTCTTCTACCACACAATCCCTCCTGTGATATCGTGTTGCTTTACCCAGGCCCAGAAGCAATGATGTCAATCCATCATGGGCTAAAAGCTCTGAAACTATGAGCCAAAATGAACTTTTCTCCTTTTAAATTGCTTAACTCAGGTATTTTGTTACAATAAAGGAAAGCTGATTAACACACAGGATACTCTGTCTCTTGTTGTGTAGCAAGCCATTTATTACTGGCACAAAACACTATCATTTCTCCTTATTATTATTGTTTGTCACCAGTGTGGGAGATGGGTAGGTCTCAAGTAGACAGCTAAATAGCTCTGATTCAGGGTGTTTTTAGACTACAGCAGTTGGAGCCTGGAGTGATTATAAAGTTTTCCTCATTTACATGCCTAACAGTTGATGCTCACTGTCAGCTGGTATAGCATCTTTCATTCTGGTAATTTGACATCTGGGGCCCTTGGAGGATCTGCCTCCTCACCCCAGGGCTAGCTAATTCTTCTATATAACAAAGGATTTTCATATGAAAACCATCTACCCACCTCCAGTACTGGGTACTCTAGGTCTCTTAAACCTAGTTCTCATTATGTCCTACACTAATCACTATAGGAACAGGCACCATACAATCAGAGACAATCCCTATATCCTACAAATTAATCACATAAACAAGTGAATCCTATACCTACACAGTCTGCCTTCCTAGTCCTTCCAGAGGAAATCACAATGAAGCCTTTTTCCCCGGGGTGCCTCCTCTTTCTGCCTCCTGACCAGCCCTGATGTTTTCTTGTGTAGTCCCCCATGGTGTGGTATGCCTTCTTTTTCCAGAGACTTGTGAATATAAAAACATTTCCCTTCATGAGTGCCCTTTCTGTGTCTGTGTGTACACCGTAGCTCTTTAAACCAAATCATAAGTACATCTTAAAACAGCTGACATTTTGGTTATTGACAAAATCATCTACCTATGGCATCTGCACATAGCTTGTGCTTCCTCACACAATGGCTGCTGGGTTCTGAGGGTGAGCATCCCAGAAAAGATGGAAAGAGAGCCAGGTAGATGCAGGATCACCCTTTCCCTGAGCCTCAAAAGTTGCTCAGTGACTCTTTTCTCACTTATTAGTCAGAAAACTCAACCTATGCTCAAGGGGAAGGAGCTGGCCATGGCGGTAAGTATCTGTAATTCCAACACTCTGGGAAGCTGAGGCAGGAGGATGGTAAGTTCAGGCCTAGCCTAGGCAATAGTATCTTAGCAAGAACTTGTGTCAAAATTTAAAAAATTAAAAAGGGCTGAAGTTAAAAGGGCTTTGCTACAACTTCAATTCCTAGTAATACATATACAAACACACACAGACACACAAAGAGGGGGCAGGGATTAGATTCTGCCTCTCGGTGGGAAGAGTGCTGAAGAATCTGCAGCCACATTTTAAAACCACTACAGATAGATTTTATTCATGATGCATTCACAAGCCTTTAAACAACTAATGCATGAGTTTAAGAAGAACAGTTTTGGTCAGCTCAGATATTTTCACATGTGATAGTCAAATTCAATTTTCCAAGTGCTATTTTTGCCATTTATCTTTCACTATTTCTTGGTGGCAGTATCCATATCAAGAAATTGTATCTCTTGTGATGTCCTGAAGTTGCAATTTTAATGCATTAAATCATGCTAAATTCTTTTTTTTATTTTTTATTTTTATTTTTAAAAAATTCTTTTATGTATTTTGGAATTACTTTACGTTCAAATGTGAAACTTTGTTTGTGTTTTCCTGTCAAGCCACTTCCTTATCACAAATTTAGAGAACAATATTCACTTAGTGAACTGAATTGTGTGACAAAATTAAAAATCAGATACATATTTAAAAGTCAATCTATTAAAATTTAAAAATTAGTCTGTGTGGAATGTGAAAAGTGGTTGTTGGAATTTAATTCAGGTGTTACTTGCTTGACAAGAATTTATTTTTCTTCATTTCATTGTTGGTTTTACTTTCATTAATTAATTTCAAGAAAGATTTGAAGAAGCTGCAAAGAGAGCATTCAGTCTTTTCACTGCTGCCGAAGTGATTAATTCATAATTCTTGATCACCCTTTTCAAGATACCAGATAGGAGCAAGGAAGGCTACTACAGTGGTGGTTTGTTATCGCTAGCAAATAACACCAGAAGACCTGAATCTGCTTCAAGAAAACATGATGAAGGCATCCTCCGTAAGAGGAAAATGAAAAATCTCAGAAAAAAGAAAGGCACGGAGGCTCACACCTGTAATTCCAACACTTGGGAGGCAGAAGCAGGAGGATCATAAATTCAAAACCAGCCTGGGCTACATAATGAGAGCCTGTCAAACAAGAACAACAAAAACAATAACAACAACAACAAAAAATCCCAAATTTAAATGAGCATTAAAATTTAGAATGAAAGAGGACAGTCTAGCATCAAAATATATAGACAAACTGGGCCTGGTGGTGCACGCCTATAATTTCAGCACTTGGGAAGCTGAGGCAGGAGAATTGCTGTGAGTTCAAGGCCAGCCTGAACTACATAGCAAGACCCAGTCTCCAAAAAACAAACAAAAAAAGTGCAGATTAAGGGATAAAACTTAAGGAGAAGGGAGCGGTGACTTAGTAAAACCCCAAGGGGAGACAGCAACTATTGTCCAAGGAAAGTGCATGGAAGATGGTCCGGAAACCTCCTTTGTCTTTCAGGGATGGGCCTTGTGTACACAGGACATGCAGAGGCAGGGCTTTTTAGTACCATCTTGAACTCAAGGAAGCAAAGGATGGTTGTTAAATCTGAAGATTTCCCCCGCTAAGGAGTCTTTGGTAATGGCTGCCTACCACTCACCTCGAGGAGGTGAAAACAGTCACAGGAAGACCAACGTCCTGTGTGATAACATCGAAGGAAGTGAGAGGAGGAAATCTAGAAACTCAGTTCCCTTATCGCTAGGAAAGGCCACGTCCAAACATCAGCTGATATCCCTTGAAAGCTGCAGGAGGTATCAAGAGTTGGTGTCAGGAGCAACCTTCCCAGTCTCCCCCGTGGCGTGCACGCAGGGAACCCCGCTTTTCTTCATTCTGTGCGATAATGTGTTGCATGAGCCTTTAGTGGAAATTCTCTGCGTTTCCACTTGTGAAATGGAATGGCCCTGTTTCTCCCAACCTTCCTTAAGGTCCTGAAGGTCAACCCTAATCTAGACAGATTCCCTCACAGTTTATATCTGCTGAACTCTCTTTGTTTTGCTACACAGGCATTAGACTGTGCAACTCTGGGCTCCTTCTTGGTTATTATCTTTAATCCATGGGATATTCTGACCCTGAGATCTTGATCTATTCCATTTCAAATGAAATACATCTTTTCTTGTATTTATACATGCAGCTTCTGTCTCCAGTTTTAAAAATACTGTAGATTACAGTGTCATCAGAGTAAACGATGTTATACTCTACTACGCTTTCAACTTCTTTAGTGCATATGTCTTATCTATTTTATTAATTAAAACTTCTTATAGCAAGAACTATTTATTCCTTGTTATCGTGGATTACTTTTCTATTGTGCAGTAAAGAGCCTTGAAAAAACCTTTATCAGAGCCGCTCGACTCCACACTACTGACACCTTGGCTGGACAATTGTTTGGGGGGGCTGTCCTGTGCATTGTAGCACGGCTCTACCCACTGGATGCCAAGATCGCGCTCTTCTTCCCACGTTGTGACAATTAAAAAGGTCTCCGGACATTGCCAAGTGCACCCTAAGGGTAAAGGAAGTCTCCCAGAAAGCAGCATCTCAGGCTGTCTCTTTGGGACCCGAAACTCTCGGACCTGTAGAGAGGCCCGGGCTGTTTGGATCGAAAGTCTGCGCAGACCTGCATCTCGGTGCGACTCTTTGGGACTGGTAGGCCCACCCTTCATCTGCAAGGACCTGCCTGGAGATCGGCATCTGGGCTGGGTCTGTTTGGGCCCGTAGCCCCGCCCTTCACCCCCAGGAAGTCTCCCAGAAAGCAGCATCTCAG